>CANXYI010911279.1:0-15200 GCA_948208565.1 Hura crepitans
ACTGCTAAAGGTATCACCACTTAGGAACAACTGAAAGACATTGCCATCAACTTAGAGGCAAATTATCAAAATAAGGGGTTTAAAGAGATGAATAACCTCACTTTCACAAGCAGTAATGATGGGGGTGCAAACAAGATAGCCGATGTGCATGCTGTCCAAGGTAGGAGATATTCCAACCTGGATAAGTCTCTATCACGGTGTTTGAGAAAACTCACTAAAGAGGGAAAATTACAACCACTTCCACCTCAACTACTCAATAGACCATTACCACCCAATCACAGACACGCCTAATATTGTGCCTATCACCAATGAACTAGACACTTTATCAACAACTGTAAACTCCTATGAAAAGCCATCCAAAACCTCATAGATTCCAAATAAATAACTGATCCTGAAGCCACCTCAAATCCCTTACCCGAACACCAAGCTACCTGCCTTCTTAAATCCAAATTGCCCAAAGAATACGTGTTTAAAGATATTTATGGATTTGACCAAGAGATCTGCAAGGGGGCGAGAGAGAGTGAATCCATCCTTTTGACCAACTTCTGGGAGAGTGAGAGTGATAGCGAGCCTAGGGAGAGCAAAAACTTATGGGATGAATCTTCTGATGAAGATTCTAAAGAGGGAAAGAGAGAACCACTCAGGGTTGAGGGAGAAGTGGTAAAAAGAGTCGAGAAGAATGGTCAGATCTTACACAAGAAAAAGCCTGAAACCAAGGAAGGTGAGCATGAGGAAGTGCTAAAGCAGCTAAAAAATACCCAAGCTAATATTAGCATTTGGGACTTCCTAATGTCATTAAAGGACCATAGGTAAAAGGTAGTTGAAGCCTTAGGTTAAATTGCTATATCTACCACTATTACCCCTAATGAGCTAGTGCAAGTGATGAAAATAGGCAAGATAGGCCTTATCACATTTTCTGATGCTGACTTGCCCCTAAAAGGAAGGGAACATAACTAGCCTCTCTTTATTAAGGTTGAAGTAAATGGGAAAAAGATGGGGTGTGCTATGGTCAATAATGGTTCCTCATTGTGTGTTTGCCCAACTAAAATATTGTTTGGTTTGGGAATCAAGAAGGAAGATCTGACACCTTCAAGTATCACTATCAAAGCATATGATGATATAAGAAGACAAGCTAAAGGCTCCTTCACCATCAAGGTTCAAGTGGGGCCAATTGTAGATGAGGTAGAATTTACTGTGATTGATATCCTAGCTTCATTCTCTATTCTACTAGAGAGACCTTGGTTCCATAAACTTAGAGGAGTCCCCTTTACCTTGCACCAAATGATCAAGTTCCCACATAAAGGCAACATTATTACCATGAAGGCTGAAATCGATCATGCAGTTTCTACCTTGGCTATCGCCAATCAGCCTTTCTTTAGATTTCACATTGTCGGGATTTATGAAGACTATATGGACCCCGTTGTGTCTAGGATAATGAAAAGGATGGATTTCTTTCTTAGTGTTTGTTTAGTGAAGAATTTGCAAGGTATAACTGAGCCACTGTAGCTCCACACCTAGAAGGATATAAGAGGATTAGGATACGATCTAAGCAAAAGGGGAACCTAAAGAAAAGGAACAGTCTGAGGGACTACTTTGTCAAGCAAAAGAACACAAGGTATGATGGGACTCTAAAACCTATAGTAGTGGATGGATGTTACAAGATAGGTTTTGAGATTTTTGCAGACATCATCAATTGGCAATCAGGCAACCTCACTCAGATCTAGTGGATAGAAGAAGTTTTTCCTAAGCCGCCAACTATTGAAGAAGTCTATTCCAGCTCTTCTGAGATTATGTTTGATTTAGATTTAGATTCTGATTTACTTATTGATGAACTATATTTTGTGACCTCTTTGAGGTAAACAATCTTCTTTCTAATAAAATGGACAATGAGTTTTCTTATTTGTGGTTATTTTTCCTGATGGTAGCATGTTTCCAAGTGATCATTACATGATCATTTTTTACATTAACTGCATTAAAACTAATCCATTTAATCTTAGCACAAATGAACAACCTAAAAATATATTAATTGCCCATGATACTATTGTTGATGAAAGGAAAAATTTTAAGATATTACTAAAAAAGTATGAAAGAATCTTTGCCTGGAGTTATGAGGACATGCTAGGTATTGATTGTAAAGTTGCTAAACATGCCATTCCAACTTATGACCACACCACTCTAGTCTGACAAAAGCTCAAAAGGATGAGACTCAAGTGGGCAAAAAAGGTAAAGGAAGAAGTTATCAAGCTACTTGAAGCCAAGTTCATTGAAGAAATTGTCTTTCTTATTTGGCTAGCCAACATAGTTCCAGTACCTAAGAAGGAAAAAAGGGTAGAATGTGCATTGATTATCAGGACCTAAACAAAGCATGCCCTAAGGATAACTTTCCTTTGCCCCATATTAATGTACTAGTGGACAGCATAGCTATGACAGCCATGTACTCCTTTGTCGATTGCTTTTTGAGGTATAACCAGATTCTAATAAAGGTGATTGACAAATGCAAAATGGCCTTTATAACTAAATAGGGGACATACTATTACAAGGTAATGCCTTTTGGACTAAAGAATGCAGGAGCAACCTACCAATGGATGGCCACTAAACTTTTCCATAACATAATGCACAAGAAAGTTAAGGTCTACATAGATGATATGATGGTGAAGCCTACTGAGAGGGAAGGACACTTCGAAGTATTAAAAAAATTCTTTCAAAGGTTGGACTAATTCAACATGAGGCTCAACCCCAATAAGTGCATTTTTAGAGTCATGTTAAGAAAATTGTTGGGATTTATGGTTAGCAGAAATGGGATTGAAGTAAATCTGGATAAGGTAAAAGCAATCTTGGAAATGCCTACCGCTCAATCAAAAAAGAAATTTAGAGGATTCCTGGGTAAACCACAATATATCAGCTAGTTCATAGCCAAACTCACATTAGTTTGCGAGCCTATATTCAACCTATTATGCAAGGGACAACTAAAGGAATGGAATGAAGATAGGGAAAAAGCCTTTTAAGCCATCAAATAGTATTTAACCAACCTCATGTCGTAAGACCATTAGGACCTAGAAAATCCTTAATCCTGTATCTGGTCATTCAAGAATCTTCCACAGAAGCCCTCATTACATATGCGGATGAGTTTGGGATAGAAAATGCCTTCTATTACCTAAGTAAGAAATCGCTCCCATATGAACAGAAGTATGTAGAAGTCAAAAGATATGTTTGGGAGTAATATGGGTCTCCAAAAAGCTGTGCCACTACTTTCAATCATACAAAGTGGAGGCAATAGCAAAACATGATCCCTTTAGGTACTTGTAAACTGCACTTTCTTTAATAGGTAAGATGGGTCGATGGATTCTACTTTTACAAGAGTTTGACATCTCTTATGTCACTAAGAAAATGATTAAAGGCTGAGCAGTAGCTGAATTCCTAACACAACACCCAACTAAAGGAAAATAAGAAGAATTTAAGTTTTTAGGTGAACAATTAGGGCCAATATCCTAAAAAGGATGGAAAATGTTCTTCGATGGAGTAGTAAACCAAAAAAGCATAGGAGCTGGCATATTACTCATCAATCTAGAAGATGAGTAGATGTTCTTAACTAGGAAGTTAGAGTTCCATGCAACTAACAATGTCACAAAGTATGAAGCATGAGTATATGGCCTCAAAACTTTATATCAGCTAGGGGCAAAAGTGATTCATGTAAATAGGGATTCTATGCTAGTCATACAGCAAATGAAACGTAACTAAGAGATCAAGGATGAGAACTTAAGCAAGTATATCAGAATACTCATAAATCTATCCGAAAGATTCGATCAATGCATTTTCTATCACATCCCTGAGAATAAAACCAAGTTGTTGTTGCCTTAGCCACTTTGATGTCAATCTCGAACCTCACCAAAAAGGATTTGCCCATATATACTTTAGTAAACGGAGATTCCTTGCCTATATAGGTATAATTAGCACTACAACTGAACAAACCAATGTCGATTTGCCTTGGTACCATGATATCTAAGTATACCTAGAAATTAGACAGTACCTAGACCTTGCAACTGAGAAAGATAAAAGGGTTCTACAAAAACTATCAACTCAGTTCATTTCCTACCAAGGAATGTTATACAAAAGGTAGTTGGATGGCATTCAGCTTAGATATATGGATGAATTGAAAGCTTAGAAAATACTCACAAAGGTGCACAAAGGTGTTTGTGGTCCTCACATGAATTGGAAAAACTTGGCTAAGAAGATCATGTAATTAGGATACTACTGGTTAACCATAGAAATAGATTGCTGTAACTTTGTCAAAAAATGCCACAAATGCCAAATCTATGGGAATCTAAGTCACCTACCCCCTAATAACTTGACTAGTTTGTCATCTCCCTGGCCATTTTCAATATGGGTTATAGACATAATTAGGGATATAAGGCCATCAACTACCAAAATGCACAGATATATAGTGGTAGTAATCAATTACTTCTCAAATTGGGTTGAAGCTAAATCTTTCAATAAATTGGGGGCAAGATATATGGTGAAATTTATTTAAAGAAATATCATCTATAGGTATGGATTGCCACAACAAGTTATCACATATAATGGAGTATAGTTTTAAGGTGAAACTAGATAGCTTTTATAGAAGTACAAAATTGAGCATCATAAGTCTTCTTCGAACCGACCTCAAGCTAATAGGGAGTCGAAGCAACTAATAAGAATATCAAGAAAACTTTACAAAAAAAATGATAGTTACCTATAAGGATTGGGTGGACATGTTACCCTTTGTACTGTAGGGATACAGAACAACTATTAGGATATCTACAAAAGCCATGCCCTACTCATTGTCTTATGGGATAGAAGTAGTGCTGCCAATAGAAATTGAGGTCCCTTCACTTAAGGTTGTGCTAGAAGTAGAATAGGCTAGAAACTAATATGAACAGTTGGCCTTGATTGATGAAAAGTGACTTAAAGCTCTTTATCATATGCAATTATATCAGAAGAGAATCGCTAAAGCTTACAACAAGAAAGTCAAGCCTAGACCCATACAAGAAGGGATTTGGTATTAAAAAAACTAGGCCTTTATTAATAGATCTTAGAGGAAAGTTCAAGCCTAATTAGGAAGGCCCATACTTGGTCAAAAAGATATTCAAACATAAGGGTGTCAAGATCTCATACTTACGAGGCAATGAATTCTCAAAACCCATCAACATGGACAAGCTAAAGAAGTACTTCTATTAAAGATATAAAAAAGTCCGCTAAGTTGAAAACCCGAATAGGGTGGCATAGGCAAAGTTAGGACACCCTAATAAAGTGAAAACCTATCAGGCACTTCATGCAAAAATTAGGGGATTTGAGAGAAAATGTGCAATCAAGAAAACCTTTTCGAGGTTGATTGGTAATGATAGTATCATCAATAGGAAATTAATATATTTGCCAAAATTAAGTAGCTTAGCTTTAAATACAATTAATAGCAAAAATGCTTTAGTCATGATTATTGATATGCAAACTTCCATCAAGTGAGAAAGATCATACAAGTAATTGAACTCTAAAGGTCTAAAAACATCTTTTCTTTTTAAACATAAAAGTTTTATCCTCATATTTTCTCTTTAATACTAATGTCCTATTATCTCTAGATGTACTTAAAATATAATCTTTATAATTATCATCTGTATTTATATCGATAGTCATATGATCAGGCATATCTCTTAGTATAGCATGATGCTTCCATAAATCGGGAAAAGAGCACAAGAAATGACGTGTTAAAAGCCCACCTTGAAACCCCAAAGGTTCAGAAGGGATCCTTTACAACAAACTAAATTGTTGTTGGATCCGAGAAGGGATATAAAATGTAGCATGCCTCAATCTAATCAAGGGAACACAACTCGAATGGCAAGATAGAGAAAAATAGGTGATCTTCCAGTAAAGAGACCTCAAACAGATTGCAATAATGATACTAAACCATTCAGTCCATTGATCACAAGTGTTAAATTTCTTCTCTAGTTTCCTTTCACAATGTTGATTTAGAGCACATTTAATCCAAAGCTTTTCTAGAGGTACAAGTAGCCCTAATTTTTCCTACAACCAAATCTTAAAAAAAAAAAAAGAAAGAAAGTCGTTAGGTTGGAAAATCGGTAAAGGACCACCTAAACAAAAGTTAGGCAAACCCACTAGTGCAAAAACCCTCATGGATGCAGTAGGCAAAAGTTAGCGTTAAAAGAAAAAACTAAAGCTAGAGGGAAAACCCGCAAGGGCTCTCTATGCATACCTGTAAAAGAAATGGGCTCTCAACTACAAAGTTAATGTCCCCTCTCTTTAAAGCATCCAATCCTCAAATGGTTTCAGCCACGAAGACACCAAAAGGATTATGGTTAGAGAATATTTTGGTCAGAATTTAGTGGACCGTAAAATGATAAAATTCATCTTCAAAGGTGAATATTAACGAGTTGCTAAGGATGCAGATTAACACACATTTAGCCCATTCAACTAAGATGAGGGGAAATTTATAAGCAAAATCCAAAATCACTTGTAGAGAAATAGGGCCTACACATGGAATCACTTTTTGAGCCATTGAAGGAGAAACACCCAAAGCAAGAATCATATCCATGGGATAATGCTCCTCAAAAGATGGAAGTGCCAGAGGATCATCTAAAGCAACTTTATAGTTTAAAATAGTGGTCAATTCTTCTATAATTGGGGTAATTTCTTGATGATTAAAGATAAACAGATGGAATATATGGTCCTAATAATGCACAGTGGCATTCAAGAAGTTATGGTCAATCCTCACTTTTCTCAAGAACCTAAGTGGCAAAAAAGGGAGCAAGAATGTTCGAAGTCTAAGAAGCCTTTGATTCCAAGATCTTAGACAATTGTTGACTAAATGAGAGAGACATAGTGAAGTATGGCATCAACAGAGGAGAAGGGAGGTATTTATAGGCCCCAACCTTCACCATTCCTTTTTCTACTAAGACAAGGAATCCAAAACATACGAAGATGTCTGTATAGGCCTTAAAACAATTTACGTCAACATCATAGTCTACATGGACTAGTTGAGATAGGTCTATAGTAGTGTCTATTACCAATCAAGAATTATGCAAAGATAATGTCTGCATAGACCTTTATGCACCATGTTTGTACTGACCAAGAATTATCAGGCTTTATAAGCAAATCTTGCTAAAAACGGCACTTATTTTAGGTCACTAAATCTCTAACAAAATAGCAATCATAATAATATGGATTGTCACCATCTATGATTCGATGTCATTAATATAAAGCACAAGTCTCTACATAGAGTTAGTTTATGTTATTCAATTTTGGCAGTATGTTTTGTCATCAATTTTTACACATCTGTATATAAGGATGCAATATTGTATTTAAAACAAAAAAGTATATAGTAATATTTATATGTACAAAATTTGGGCCTATTCATAAAAATGATAAAGCTACCATCTACTTTGTCCTTTATTCTCGTTCTCATTTATGTGTCCTCATCATCAGTAGAAAGCACTAGCTTTTTAGAAATTTTTAAGGCCCTTAGCTTCTTTCGAGTCTTGTGAAGAGTAGCAACCCTTCTTGACAACTCACTCTACAAAAGAATGAAGGATCAATGCATGACATACATACATACACATTTGCATAAATTAACCATTACAGGAAATTGCTTACAGCAAGAACTCGAATCTCGTCCATCATTGCCTGCCTGAAAGCCTCCATTATATGAGCAGTGCTCTCCATATGAGCCCTATTTACCTATCCAAATCAAGACAAAAAAGTTTCACATTAAATCAAGTCAATATAATAATCAATAAAAGTCAAAAGGTACCATACCAGTGTGGTGTTCTATGGCTCAAAAGGAACTAGCCAATTATCCTCAATGTGAAGGAGAGCAGAGAATAGCTCTCTATCTATACCATATCACATACAGCTCAGCTCTGGTACATTAATCAAAGTGCCTACAACTTTATCAGGCAATAATGACTGACCAGCAGGTGGACTAAAAATTTTACTCCTAGCAATATGAGGTGAAAACTAAGAACCAAGAGAACTAAGAATAGTTCTCACCCTCTTTCTTACCGAAGAAGGTCCAGCTTTAGAGGTGATGGTAGTAGGCTGCAACATAACACACAGTTAAAAGTTGTTTTCAAAAATAATAAGTAAAAGACCAAGCAATTTACTTGAGGAGGAGGACCTGAGGTGTAAGGTACCCGAGGCAGCAAGTGAGTAGATGCCCAAGAGGGATAACCCTCTCCATCACTCTCTAACAGTGCGCTCCTAGGTATATTTGTAGTCATACCTTGCACAAATTCTAAATCATCGATGTACCTTCCAAATAACATCAAGTCATGAGGACTCTAAGGAACTTGACGTGCATCAGGCCTTATGTGCTAGCCTATTACTCTCTCTCCTAAAAACCATAAGTAAGCTTTAGGAGTGGTCAGTAACACCCTACAAGAAGATAATTCTCAAGCATAACATAAAAAGTTAGGCATCTCCTTAAGCATGAAGACCCACTGTGCCAAGTTAATCTGTAAAGGTAAGTGTTAATTATAATTACCTAAATTACTAATAATGGGCTTTCATGTGCAAGAATACTCACATCAAATCAAGCTCTAGAACTAAGGTACTAATGATGCAGTATTAGAGAAGATGTGTTCTAAGGCCCTAAAGATGGTTAAACCCAGCTATCCATCACTGGGTATCGATGAGGGATGTTTAACTCACAGGGTTAAGGTAATAAGTGAAGCTTATATGCCTAAACCTGTGAAAAACAAAGGCACAAAGTCAAATTTGGAAAGCACTATAGGAAGCAAAAAAGGGATCAAAATAGATTACTCACCATAACACCTGATACGAAGCCCTACACAAATCGATGGCTTTTCTTGGTACAAATAGCCATATCCAAGCTTTTAAAAACCTAGCCAAGAGAGGAACAACACCAATTTCAAAAGCTAATACCCTCAATCAGCTCCAAGATAAGAAGGAAGCTCCAACTCACATTACCATTAGCATTAGCAAATAAAGTGGTACCCAGTAAGTATAAGAGGAAGCAGTGCACATACTGATCAACCTTAGACTTACTAAATAGAGTTACATCTATCCACCTCTCATGCAAATCTATACATTAAATGCTCCCAGAATAGTCCTAAGGTACAAAACCCAATATCTCTTTTGCCTCCTGTAGTTGAAGCAAAGGGTAGTGATAGCAAGTATCAAAAGCAATAGCTCGCCCGGTGCAAGGTACTCTAGTAACAAAGGCCCAATCGAAGGGTGTTATGACTAGCTCCCTAAATGACAGGTGAAATGTGTGCATAGTGTCCATCCACCTATACAAAAGAACCTGAAGAGCCTACAAATCCCGATGAAAATCTCTAGTAACCAAGTGGTCCACGAATGTCTGGAACCCTGTCACTCTCATCCTATTTTTAGTAGGGATAGGCATCATAGAATACCATTGTTGCTATCCAGACAGGGTGCCCCCACATTTAAGGTGTGTCTATAAAAAAGGTAAACACATATAAGTAAGACAAATGTCCACACGAACCAAAGTTTCCAATAAGAGTGTCTACATAGACAACAAGCAAATAGGCTATAGTAAGTCCGCATGGACCATAAACACTCAGATTGCACAACTACCCACAGAAATGATAAACATGCAACAAGTCTACACAAATAACATGCATAGGCAAAAATAAGTCAGCATAGACTCCATACACCTCTAGTGAGTTTGTATGAACTTTTTATCTACCACATGTAAAAAATCTCAGCATCTTATGCTAATAATTCTAGAACTATTAAGCTAAGATAAGGTTCGCATGGACCTAGGCAACCCTAGGTGAACCAAGTTCGCACAGACTTATTGAACTAGAGATAACACACAGGAAGAAGACAAAGGAAAAAACCTAGTCAAACACAATGGGGCATATAAAGGGAAGAAAACGCACCTAGGAGCACACTTTCGAGCATGCGTGGTGAGTTAAATTGGCTAAAATCAGAGTGGGGTCACTAAATGAAATTTCATTCATCGGAGTAGCTCTTTTATGGGTGGTTGATAGCCATAAAGGGCATGAAACCCTCTAAAACTAGCATAGAGATGTCATCCACCAAAGGAAGAGATGAAAGAGAGGAACCCGAGGTCGGAGGAAGAAAAAGAGTCATCGAAATTTCCTCCCCTCCCGTGATATTATTAGAGGAAGAAAAGGGAGAGTCACCAGAGGAGAGGAAGCAATCAGTATTTCTTTTTAAGAGAAATAAAAAAAAAAGAAGAATGAAAATGATGAAGAAAAGTAGAAAGCTAATAGTTATCAATCTATTGTGAAACATCCACACAAACTTCACTTCCATCTGTATGAACTGACTTCACTTCTATCTACACGAACTTACTTTACTTCCATCTATATGGACTCACCTTACTTTCATCTGCACGGACTTACCTCACTCATGTCCATATGGATTAAACTCATAGATATGTCTGCACGAACTTATAGACTGTATTCATAAGGCAAATACACATATGCACTGAGCATTCAAATCATTTTAAGGTAGACAATTACTTGATTTTCACAAAATTTGCTAGATCAAACTGATATTAAATCCTATCATATTCTCTTTTGTAGGATTTAAATCATCTTATATTCGACTCCGTGTCCAATCCAATTTTCTAGGATTCGACTCTATGTCTAATCCAATGCTATCAAACTCGACTCTGTGTCTAATCCATAACTTTTTTGGGTTCAGCCTAAGAAGCCAATCCATAACTTTTTTAGGTTCAGCCTAATAAGTGAATCCATAACTTTCTTGGGTTCAGCTTAACAAGCAAATCCATAATTTTCTTGAATTCAGCATAACAAGCAAATCCATAATTTTATTGGGTTCAGCTTAACAGGCAAATCCACAACTCCCTTAGATTCAACCTATTAAGCAAATCCATAACTCTCTCGAATTTAGCCTAATAAGCAAATCCATAACTCTCTCAAGTTTAGCCTAGCAAGCAAATCCATAATTTTATTGGGTTCAGCTTAACAAGTAAATCCATAACTTTCTTGGGTTCAGCCTAATAAGAGTCAATTCAAAAACATCTTCCATCCGATTAGACCTTGTGAACCAAACAACCTTGGGTACTTATTTTTGGAGGGAATACAACTCAGATCTAACAAGCTCTTAGTAATAATTCAGAAGTTGGCATCCATATTTGATGTAGCCTTACACCAAGTAAGTATACTTTTAGATAAGTATTTCTAACTCAAGTACTTTGATATGCACTGTTGTTTTTGCATTTCACAATACACACCAAAGTGGGGGCAACTGTAGATGCCTCACTTTTTGGCCTATGATGATCAACAGAGACAAGCTCTTAAGTAATGGCACCAACCCCTTAAGAAGCTAGTCCATACAGACCTATTTTAAATAGGGGTTGCATAGACACACTCCACATAGATCCGTACTAACTTAATCAGCTATACTAAGCTCAAGGCCTATGGTCTGCCAAGATAAGTCTTAGTTTATGTTGATACAGACTAACTCAAACCTGGGCCAAGACCTATCCTAAAGCTAATAGAGTGGTAAGAAAGCATACCACCTAGGTCCGTATGGACTAAAACATACTCGTTCATATGAACTTGCTAACGTAAAATCTTCCAAAAGTGGGATCTTCCTATTTGGACTATAATTCCTAATCTTATTAGGATTCTGCTGCTTTTAAATGAGAAACTCTTAAATATTAGCCTGTAAATACCCTTTTTGGGTATGAAGAAGAGGAAGAGGCTAAGAAGTAAATTCACAGCATCCAATAAATCCATCAATGAGTCTAGGAGAGGACTTTAACTAGGATACGATCTACTAGTCCTATTAGCCACACTGAAAATAATTCCTTTTATACTTCTACACTTTTTTGCTATTGCTTGAAGAGTTCATTCACAAGGTAACATCTGAGGTCTCTTCTATATATAATTGATACTATTTTTCATGGACCTATAATCTCTAAGGATTGATCACAAGTGAAGTGATTCTATGTAATCCCCATTTTGATCATAAAAGTAGGTTGTGGTTTTAAGTTGTTTTATATTGTACAATTGACTACCATTACATCATATTCATTCTGTTATCTTTGTCCTAATTGCACGGACTTATTTATAAACATGATAACATCCATATGAACTTACTTTCTTAACATTTGTATGATATGTCATCTGCACAGACTTATGTTTGATAACAGTGTCTTATTTATTTTATGTATCACGCTGTAATATGTTTTGTTTATCATACTAACATAATTTTATGATGTTAGCATGTTGTATAATTATCCTATTCTCTAAAATACATGTTATCAACATATCAAAATTATTATACAGTCTCTACAACTCCCTCTTATGAGGAACATAGTCTGTGTGAACATTTACTTTGAATTTTAGTTTCACATGTATTTGGATTTCTTGTCTTCTTTGTGAGCCTATATGAATCTTTTATCCGGTATCATTAAACCTCTTCCTTTAAGTTATATACAAGTAACCTTTCTCACTAGAGTGGAGGTCTGAATGGATATGCCTTATAAGCAGTAGTCCACACAGACACTAGTAAGAGTTACATAGAGTTCGCATGGACTTATCAATGTACAGACAGGACCATTTAAGTGTTTTACTTTATTTCCTTCAATTTTGTACTTATTGTATCTTTTGGTTTATTTTTAGGTTGTAATAATTTGTTAAATAACTTGTTTTACATGCTAATAATCTAACTTTCACATCAAATAATTTTCTACATAATTAATTAGTGTTTTCATAATAAAGTAGATTTAAATTTTCCTAATTAAAAGTCTTATTAAAAATGTATTTTAAAAAAGACCAATCTCCTAGAGATAAGAGTTGGGAAATTATCACCAATTCCTATAAAATTATAGGTAATTGTTAGGCCACACCACTACTAATCAATAACCCAATTTTTGGATGTATAAATGTATTAATATGTTTATTGTATGCTTTAGATACCGTAATTTATTCTTATCCATACAAAGGTGATATGGATGTTTAAATATAAACCATGTTTGCTTGATACAAGACTGATAAACATTACAATATAAAATGGAAGGCATATTATTAGGGTATAAAAAATATCTGAATTTTGAACCTTTCTAGTACAGAAAATCAGAGGTCCTGGTGTAGAGGCTAAATAGCGACTCCACTAACCACTCTCATCCTTGGTAAAATATCCTAATCCCTACAGCTATACAAAGTCTAAGCATACATGGGTATATTATCTAGTTAATCTCATTTTACATGCCAATCATCCATTTAAGCCTAACACATATAATTCATGTGTATACAACTATCACAATGGTCACATATACTCATACTTATGTAATTCACATTCACTTTCACTTGTCAACAACATTTAATTTTGTTTATAATCCATATTAATGGCATATATAACTTATAGCCAAATCATACTCAATGGTATGTCACAATAATCTCGTATGTAGATTACAATTATGCTTATAGCATGTCAAAGATTAATTAATGATTAAATGTTTGTCACAAGTATGCCCTAGTGCTCATGTAATAGAGTAGTATTCATGTATTTAAACCTTAATTTATGTTAGTGAAAGTATCTCATCATGTCAATAGTGCAAGTATCCCTAGACTTGAGATCACTATCTTAAATATGGAGTGACATACTTTGACTCTAAAACTTTTACTTCGAACAAGAAGTATACATAGTGAGATGCTTGGGTATGGCATAAGATATTTGAAGATGGGGTAGTAATCAACAAAGGATTCACCACTTTATATTACAGTGGGGAATTTATCTCACAGTTTTGATGAGTAATTTATATTCAAGAATCTCTGACCAGAGCAAAGTGCCATGTGTGAATAGGATTCATTAAGGACATTTTGGGAATAAAGGTGAAATTATTAGAACAATATGTTTAGGGCTTAATTAGACATACTTAGTTAAGCTATGAGTTGACATAAGTTCATACTCAAAACTGGATGAGGTAAAAGATGGTAAAAGGAGTTTATTACACCATAACTATATATAGATGGGTTAAGTCAAACCACTTGACTTTTCAGCACTTGGGTAGTCATGATGCATGGTTATATGCCTCTTTTGACTTGTATACAAGTGATATATCAATTAGTGAATTGATATTAATTCAATGAGATTGAATCTATAGAGTCCCAATTTGACTAGGACTCTAATTCATTATGTATTGCTAAGCTGTTCTAAAAACCCATAGGGTCACACACATAAAAAGAGTTTGAGGAAGATTCAACGAGAATGAATCTTCTAATGATATAAGATATCATTGGAAGATAAATTAAGAAGAAGAAATTAGCAAATGGACTTAGAGTCCACTTGCAAATGAAAAGTCCAGAAAATCAGAGTTTTTGGAAAATTATGTTTTTTGGATTTAGGCCTTATTAAGCCCAAACTTTTAATTGTTCTTGCATCTAATTTTTTATATGCTTTTAAAAGGTTTAAAAGGACTTAAATTATAGTAATTATTAATCCAAAATAGGGCCTAAGAGTGCCACATAAGATTAATAAAAGTGGGGCCAAAGTAGATTACACATAAGCCCATTAATAGGCTTATGTGCATAAGATAGAAAGAGGCCCAATTGATAGGTCCATTCTGGTCTAACTTAGGGCAAATTTTAAGTGTTGAAATCTAACCTAAATAGGGTTTAATTATGATATAAACAAACCTTATTACAGCAGCCACCATAAGGATACATTCTACTATAGAATTTTCGCATAGAACCATTAAACACACACGTTTTATTCTTTTTCCTTCATCCACTTGTAACTCCTACAAACACCTAGAATTACAAGTTGATCTCTTCTAAAAACTTCTTATGTTGATTACCTTAGAGGTGTTCCTTGAATAAGATCACTATGGTTTGCAACAACCCGATAAGAAGAGCTCATAAAAGGAATCTATTGTCTTTATTTACAGTAAATCATAAAACGCTACTAGATATAATGTTTAGGATGAATTTGAAATTATCCAAGTCCTTTATCATTAGAGCCTAGTAGGTTTTCTCAATTGGACATTTTCTCTCTAATCCCTTAATTTTTTGTATAAAGTGCCTATTTTTAGGTTTTCACCTTATTGAGGTGTCCTAATTTTTGCCTAAGCTGCCCCTTTTAGGGTTTTCAACTTAGCGGACTTCTTCTTTTCTTTTTTTTTTTTGTTGTGGTTCTAGTAAAAATACTTCTTCAGCTTGTCCATG
>CANXYI010911313.1:0-10352 GCA_948208565.1 Hura crepitans
AACTAACTATGTGAAAAGGCTAAAATCTAACCCATGGACCAGCATACCAAAAGCCTTGTTTGCAGGGACTAGTACGAATAAGTCCGTATGAACCTGTTGATGAAAAAAAGTATCTCAAAGGTAGAATTCTGCCTATTCAGTCCAAGAGCTAGAATCCCATTGGGATTGGGACTCCTTTCTAGATGAAAATAGGAAAACCTAAAAAGACTAAGTATATATACTTCTCTATATCAAAAGAGAAGGAGGAGGCTAAAAATTACAATGGGACTAAACACATTCTAAAGGCAAAAAGCATCTAAAAAATTGTGAGAACTTGATCCAAAGGCAATTCGAACCATCTTCACTTAAATCTTGAGATCTTTGTGCTATTGTTTTAAGAGACTTCTTGTTCAGGTAATATCTAAGGTCCATTGTCTATTTATTGATGTTTTACAAGCCTATGATCTCTAAAATTGATACATAAGTGAGGTGGTACTTTGTTATCCCCACTTCCATACATGATGAGTAGGCCATTATAGCAACATGTATGATGTAGAATTGATTCTTACATCCAATCTTAAGCATGTTGTATTATGTTAATAATCATCACATGAATCTGATCATATGTATGGTTAGGTCTACACGAACTTAGTTCCTTTAGGTATAAGTATGATAAGTTAGTCCGTATGGCCTTATTTCCCCTATGTGAACATAACAAATTGGTCCGCACTGACCTATATCCATTGAGCATGATTTTTTATTTTAAGTACCTAGTTATATGCTAGTTGATAAATGTGAATCATTCTATTTATATGTTGATATTGTCATGTATGTATGTACAAGGGATTGATAGGTAGTCTACACAAACTCCCTGTCATAAGGGCTATAGTCTACACGAACTTGTATATAATGAAACGTATGATAGCTCTTTAGAGTATGCTTTATTTGTACAATCAATTGTTCTTGATTCATATGTCTTAAACATGTTCATATTCTATTTATTATACATTAATGTTTATATAACCTTGATTTAACTTTGCTTGACTTCATTGTCATGTGAGTTGTTAACTGGATTTGCTTGCTAGATTAAAAATTAGGGTGGACATAACTCATCCCTGGATATGGTCCGCACAGACTAAGATTAGACCTCTAAAAAGTCCACATGGACCAAGCGACATAGAGGTGAGATTACTTTAGTGCCATAATCTATTCTTTTTGGTTATGTACTTATTGTGTATTTTAGTTTGTTTTGGAGTTGTAATAGCTAGTAAACAACTTATTTTACATGCTAAACTTTAATCTCATATAAAAAGGATTTTTATCTAATTAAATGGTATTGTCCTAAACAAAAATGGATTTGTATTTTCTTAATCAAAAATCACAATAACAAAAATGTATTTTTATAAAGGCCAATCTCCTAGAGATGGGAGTTAGGCAATTACTGCCAATTCCTATAGAATTATGAGTAGTTGTCAGGTTAAATAATAACTAATAAATGACCTGTTTTCTAGATGTACAGATATGCATGTTATGTTTCTATAAATATTGCAATTTACTTCCTTTATATGAAAAAGTGATATGATTTAATTAAGAATGATGCATGCTTGATTGATAAGGGACCGAAAAATATTACAATATACATGGATAACATATTATAAAGGCATAAATAAGATCTAAAATTTTGAACCTTTCTAATACAGAAGATCAGAGGTCCTAGTGTAAAGGCTAGGTGGTGACTCCACTAACCACTCTTATCCCCAGTAAAATATCATATTCTCTACACTTACCTAGGACTATTTTCTTTAAGAGTTCTAAAAAAGATATATCTCAGAGACATATTTAGATAGAAAAATGTAAGAGTTTATGGATTTAAAGGAAGGGAGAAAATATGTATCCGAGTATGAGAAAGATTTTGCTTGGTTTAGCAGGTATACAAAGGAGTATTTACCCATTGAGGAGGCCTAATGTAAGAAGTTTAAAAAAGATCTTAATGTTGAATTGAGAATATAGATATCAAATCCCAATATCATAGAATTTTTTGTATTAGCATCCGCGACATATGCGATGGAAGAAATGATGAAAGAAAAGAGAATTATTTCAAAAAAAGAGATCATTTTCAGCTGAGCAAGCTAATGTGGCACTTAAGGAAAGAAGTAGAAAGAATCTTAGACTATATAGCAATCATAGAGACAAGGCCAGTCATAGAGACAGGGCTAGAATCAAAGGCAAGGTTAGGCTTCATAGTTTAGGCCATGACCTTCTGAGAAAGCCTTTAGTGTTCTAGGGTCTACTACTAGAAATCCACCTCTAGAATGTGTGATTTGAAAAAAAAAACATCGAGGAGAATGTTAGTTCTCGAAGAAAGGTGAATGCTTCATATGTTGTTTGAGGGAACATTATAAGAGAGTTACCCATAGAAGCCAGCTAGTGCTCAAGCTTCATCACCAGTAACTAGTAGAGGCCAAAGAGATGATAAGAATGATAAGGCAAGTTTGAGTTAGAGGACCATAATTGAGACATGAGCTCTAGCTCATCAGTATACAATTTGAGCTCCTAAGGAAGCTGAGGCATCGGATGTGATTGCTGGTACATTCTGTCTACTTGATAATCCTGTATTGGCATTGATAGATCTCAAATCTACATATTCATATATTTGTATTGCACAAGCATTGGATAGGGGATTAGAGCCTAAACCTATAGATGTTGGCATCTTTGTTAGCAATCCAATTGGACAAAGTGTGACAGTGAATCAAGTGTATAGGTGTTATCCTCTAATGATCTGAGATAGTGTTTCCAACTGATCTTATTGAACTTTTGTTCCATGAGTTCGATGTTATTCCAAGCATGGACTGGTTGTCTGAACATCGAGCAGTGTTATTTGTGAAGAAGAAAGATGGATCACTTTTATTGACTATAGGCAATTGAATAAGGTGACATTTAAGAACAAGTATCCACTGCCTAGAATTGATGATATGTTTGATTAGCTCAGAGGAGCTAATATGTTCTCAAAGATTGATTTGAGATCAGGTTATGACCAATTGAGGATTAAGGAATCTGACATTTTGAAAATTGCTTTTAAAACTAGATAAAGGCATTACGAGTTTTTACTAATGCTATTTGGGCTCACTAATGCCCTGGCATGGTCTTTATTGATGACATTCTGGTGTATTCCTAGAGTTATGAAGAATATGAGCAGCACTTAAGAATCATGTTGCAAACAATAAAAGTGAAGCAATTACATGTAAAGCTAAGTAAGTGTGACTTTTGGTTGATAGAGGTAGCCTTTTTAGGCTATATTGCATCAGCAGATGGAATTAGAGTTGATCTAAGTAAAAGTTGTAATGGAGTGGAAGCCTCCTAGGAACATGATAAAGATCCATAGTTTCCTAGGATTGGTAGGATATTATAGGAGATTCATGAAAGTATTTTCCATGATTGCCACACCACTCATAAGACTATTGAGAAAAGATGTAAAATTTGTCTGGGATAACAAGTGCTAGGCAAGTTTTAATAGACTTAAGGCAATATTGACTGAAGTGTCTATTCTTACACAGCCTGAGCAAGGTAAAGACTTTGTGATATACAGTTATGCTTCACACAATGGGCTTAGGTGTGTACTAATGCAAGAGAGAAAAGTGATAGCTTATGCTTAGAGACAATTGAAGCTACATAAATGAAACTACCCAACACTGGATCTAGAATTAGATGCAATAATGTTTGCTTTGATGGTATGGAGACATTATTTATACGATGAGAGGTGTTACATTTACACTAATCACAAGAGTTTGAAGTAGCTTCCAATACACAAAGAATTAAACTTGAGATAACGACATTGAATGGAGTTGATAAAAGACTGACTACATGATTGACTACCATCCAGGGAAAGCAAATGTAGTTGTAGATGCCTTGAGTTGGAAGTTTATTATTGCTATGAAAACTGTGAATGCTTGAGTAGAATATACATAAAATGATGCTATCTTAGTAGAGTTACAACTAAAACTTGATTTTAGGCTACAAAAAAAAGAAACACAGAAATAAAAAGAGCAGTTGATGTGGCTTATAACTAAAATTAAAGAGGGGAAGACCACTGGATTTAAGATGAAAGAAGATGAATGTCTATATTATTAGGACATATTGTGTGTACCTAATGTTAATGAATTGAGAAAGCAAATATTGCATGAGGTACATAAAGCTCCATATGTTATGCATCTAGGGAGAATGTACCTAGACTTGAAACTTTATTAATGGTGATCAAGAATGAGGAAAGATGTGGCATATTATATAGCAAAATGTTTGACCTATCAACAAGTAAAGGCTAAGCATCAAGTTCCATCTAGATTGTTACATCCTATAGTAATACCAAAGTGGAAATGGGAGAAGATTACCATGGACTTTATCATAGGACTGCTAATGACTAGAAGTAAATGTGATGTTGTATGGGTGATAGTGGATAGACTAACTAAGACAGCTCATTTTATTCTAGTCAGAATGGACTATTCACTAGAGAAACTAGTGCAGCTATATGTAAATGAGATTGTGAGATTGCTTAGAGTCCTAAAAACCATAATTTTAGATAGAGATCCTTATTTTGCTTCCAGATTCTAGGAGAAGTTACAAGATGCTTTGGGAACTCGATTAGCCTTTAGTACAACTTTTTATCCACAGACTGTCAGACAGTTTGAGTGAGTGATACAAGTACTGGAGGACATGTTATGCAATTGTGTGATTGAGTTTAAAGGAAGTTGGGATTAATACCTATCACTAGTTGAGTTTGCCTATAAGAATAGCTATCTAGCTAGCTTGGGTATGGCACTGTATGAGGCATTTTATGGTAGACGGTGCAAAACTCCACTTTGTTAGAGTGAAATTGGTGAGAGTAAACTTATGGGATTAGATTTGGTCAAGGATATAGAAAAGAAAGTGAAAGTTATAAAAGATAGATTGAAAGCTGCTATTAATCGATAGAAGTCATATGTTGAGTTGAAAAAGAGAGATATTGAGTATGAAATTGGTGACATAGTGTTTTTAAAAGTATCTCTATGGAAGAAGATCTTTAGATTTGGCAAGAAAGGGAAACTGAGTTCAAGGTTTATTAGTCCATACGAGATTTTAGAATGTGTGGGACCATTAACTTATCGGCTAGCATTGCCACTAGAGTTACAGCAAATACATGACGTATTTCACATATCAATGTTGAAATGATATCAATTTAATCCTTCATATGTCATATCTATAGAAGAAGTGCAAGTACAGTCAGATTTGACATATGAAGAGGAACCAATCCAAATGTTAGCTAGAGAAGTCAGAGAATTGAGAAACAAAATCGTACCATAGGTAAAAGTACTGTGGAAGCACCATAACATAGAAGAGACAAAATAGAAGAGTGAGGAATATATCAAATTATAGTATCCACACCTGTTTTCCTCAGGTAATTTCGAGGATAAAATTTCTTAAGAGGGGAAGAAATGTAATGCCAGTGAAACTCAGTTTCATAAATAATACTTTCGAGCCATGAATGGCCAAAATGGTCGTTTCACCTAGTGCCTATAAAAATCATTTTTACTTTCTTTTCATCTTTACCATTTCCTACTTTGGCATTACAAAAAAAAAAGAAGGAAAAAATAGAAAAAGATGCCTCCATATGGACAACAAAGCTGGGTTCACCGTCAACCTATTTTGACATATGTGGCAACACTTAATTGGCTCAATGCTGAGGAGGCTGAGAGATTTCGATGCTTGGCTTTCATCACCTTTATAAAGAGCTAGTATTTCTATGCTAGCCACTATGTGACTTAAGATCATTATCTAAAGCTAACCAGCTCCTAACATAAGTGGGCTAGAGAGACTTCTATTCTCAGTGTCATGCCACGTATCCTAAGGTAGCACTTTAATTCCTCAGCATGCTATAGTAACATCTAGCACACCCATTAGATGAGATGGCTATCTAGTTTAAAGTCTTAGATGCATACTATTAGCTCTTTATCTGATGCCTTTTTGAGATTCTCAAATTGCCCACTGATGGTATTATGGAAATACCTGAGACTTTGGATTATTAGTGGGCTACTATCGATCGTGAGGGCACCTTCTATAGAGCTAGCTGCATAAAGGTTTCTTCACTTTGAGACCCGCTCCACTAGTAACTGCATAGAGTATTTGCTCTCTCCTACTTAGGCCATAGTGGCAACATCAATTAAGTGAATCAAATCAAGCTATATGGTCTCTGGGCCATAGAGCACAGCTTTCAGTTCAACCTAGTGTTATCTATTTTAGAGTATCTTCACCAAGCTAGTAGATTTCTCAGTAAGGAGACTATGGTGGGTGGCATCATCACTGTTATCCTTACTAATGTGGGCATTGACATAGAGTAGATGGGAGTTCTTATTGCATAGCAGTTCTGAGTAGACTGAAAGACATGCTTTGCCATCTAGATTTTAGTGCATGATAGCACATGCTAGCCGAATATAGATTTTGTATACTTGAGGAGCTAGCAGCATAGGATAAGGCACATTCAATAGGCACAGACCTAAAGGATACATAATTTGACAAGATTTAGGTTAGTTGCTTAGCGATGACATGGGTCCTCCTAGTCTACCACGGCGATAGCATTAGCGGATTAATGAGGTTAGACCATCTTCTTCAGTAACTCCTTTACCTTCCGTCAAGGTTCTCTTGTAGTGTATGGAGGCTAAGCTCATGATGCAACTCTAGTCCATACACACAGACGTGAACACATGGATCAAGGGCACTCATCATGAGCTATTGACTAGGATAGGGAAGATTGAGGCAGACATTCAGACACTATAGACTCAAAGACACCTGCCAGCTCCTTAGCTTCTTTTGTCTATATTATTTATGTATATATTACCTTAGGACACCAAAATTTATACTCAAAGCTTTTATTTATAAAATTATGAGTTATTTTCTATTAATTACATTTATCTTTAAAAAAGAGAAAAAAAAGAAAAGAAGAGTAATATAATAATAATAATAATAGTAATAATAATAAGTTAATTAATCAACCATAAAGACATACAAAAAAATAATAAAAGAAGAAAGAAATAACAAGTTTTTTTGACTAAGACAAGACACACTCACACTCACACACACAACATGCTTCTATGCTATAAATGAACTCTAATAACTAACATATTTTGCCTCTTTTTCTTCATAGGGGGCAAGCAAAATTTTTATGCAACTTTATAAATGATGAGCTAACAACAGTCCACCACTATTTGCTTAGTTATAGGGGGCAAGAATGGTGACTCATCATCGACATTTTTTCTAAAGTTAACTTTAGGTGCAATGTCTATAGCATTACCTAAAGAATGACAACCTCAGGTGCAATGTCTTTAGCACTACCCACATCACATCAAACATTAGGTGTAATGTCTGTAACACTATCTAAAGGATATCAAATCTTAGGTGCAATGTCTTTAGCACTACATGAGTCTGGGCGTAATATTTCTAACACTGCTTACATCATATCAAACCTCAAGTACAATGTCTATAGCACTATCTGAGTTTAGGTGTAATGACTTCAACATTGTCTAGTATACATCAACTTTAGGTGCAATATCTTTAGCACTGCTTGAAGGACAACAACCTCAGGTGCAATGTCTTTAGCACTACCTAAGTCTAGGTGTAATTTCTCTAGCACTGCCCACATCACATCAATCTCAGTGTAATATCTCTAGCACTGCCTAAGCCAAACCAACAGTAATATCAGATCTCATATAAGAAAGGTCACCCCATAAGGTATGTATCTCTCCTTCTAAACTTTGGGTCACCTCACACACTCTATAGTCGTTTTCCCCAAAGTTGAGGCCAATTGTAGACACTGGGTTTCTAAGGCTCCCATGTTCAGATTGCCTAACGATGAAAAAAAAGACTAAGTTCTGAGGAATGAGGATGTTAACATCCAATCCAAAGATCTCAAAGTTTTCTTTAAAAATTAAAAGAAAAAGGTTTCTTTCTTAGCCCGAAAAATCTCACGATGCGATGTGAAATATGAAAAAAATAGGCATTTTTGTGGTAGGCTAAGGGCCCGAGCCTAATGCCCAACACTGATGCCATAGGGTGTGTGAGGGGCGAAGCCCCCCGTAGTACAAAGTACTTGGAAAAGAAGTAAAGTTTTAAAAATTAAGAAAATTGCATTTTTTTACACATTTTTGGCCTTCAGGCAAAATGACGTCATTTTGCTTTGAAATGGCCATTTCATAACTTACTGAAATGACTATTTCAGCCTCAAAATGGCCATTTCATACTTGTCTAAAATAGTTGTTTTGACTCAACAAAATGATGTCGTTTCACTAAAAGAAGGCATAATCCATACATGCCACCCTCGTGGGCAAAATAACCATTTTTATCCTCAAAACGGCCATTTTACACTTTAAAATGGCCATTTTAAGGCCAAAATGGCCATTTCACTCTTTTAAATGGTTGTTTTTCATGCCTCGAGATTTGTGTATAAAATGGGAAAATTCGTACGAATTTTCTCTCTTGGCTTTTTAGGCTCTCAGGAAAAATTCCAAAAAAAGCAATTATACACAGTGAGCCATTTGGTTCTTTTTTTCTCTTTCTTTTTTCAATTTTTCATTTATTCACCTGCTGATTAGGTGTGATAACTTATTAGATCTATAGAACTATGTATTATTATTGTTGTTGTTGTGATATTTTTGTAGTGATCTATTTTTTTATTTTTTCTATCCGGCCATTTATTTCTGATTTTAATGTTCTGATCTTGTTATGATGCGAGTTATTTGATGTGTTGCGATTGATTTAATCTTCTTACTCATTCCCTTTATCAAACATCGCTAGATTGTATTTTAGGCATTTTTCATGTAATTTATTTTATTTTATTTTTTTGGGTTAGAATGTATTTTAGGTGATTTCCATGTAATATATTTTTTAGTCTAATAATTTCCTTGTATATTTCATATATGTTGTAATAGGTAGGAAAATTATTTTTGCACACCATAAAAAAATAATTAAGCTATTTTATATCCAATTAATTGGTGTTTTACTAATAAAATAGATTTTGATTTTTCCTTAATAAAAGTCACGAATAATAAAAATTCGTTTTCTAAAAATAAGCATGTGAGAACCAAAGTTCTCAAAATAATCAACCACTCGGTTATATGTATGATGAAGATCCATTTGCTAAAAGTAAGCGTACAAGAACCAAAGTTCTCAAAATAATTAATTTAGTCACTAAACCATTTTATATTTAATTAAATCGTTGTTTGTTTTCTTAATAAAATGATTTTGAATTATCCACAACAAAATTCATAAATGATAAAAATTCACTTTCTAAAAAATAGCATGTAAGAACCAAAGTTCTCAAAATAATCAATTGCCCAATTTTATGCATGGAATTATTTAATTTAAAACATTTTATTTATTTCTATAAATACGTTCTTATTATTCCATTATATGGATCTGTGATTTATTTTAATGCTTAAAACCCACTTAAAGAAAATGGATAATATTATAAATTCAAATCAAAATTCTGTATTAACTTGAGGTATAAATAAGAGTAGGGTTTCGAACCACTTTGGTTTTGGCCCTACAAGGTATTTCCCAACTTCAGTTGGGGGGTGACTCCTACCTTGTGGTGCCCAACTCACTTCTTCTAGGCTAATCAAGTAGGAACAATTTAGGATTCCTTGAATCCACTTCTCATCTTTCGAGACTTGAGGAGTGACATTTAAGTTGAGTCCTCATTTATTTCAATTTGACCAACCCATGAGATAAATAGGAAGGCATTAACTGCAAACAGATATCGATTTAATCCTTCACATGTCATATCTATAGAAGAAGTGCAAGTATAGTCATATTTGACATAAGAAGAGGAATTAGTGCAAGTGTTAGCTACAAAAGTCAAAAAATTGAGAAACAAAACCATACCATTGGTAAAAGTACTGTAAAAGCACCATAACACAGAAGAGACAACATGGGAGAGCAAGGAATTGATGAAAACATAGTATCCATATCTATTTTCCTCAAGTAATTTTGAGGATGAAATTTCTTAAGAGGGGAAGAAATGTAACGCCTGTGAAATTTAGATTCATGAATAGTACTTTCAAGCCATTAATAGTTTTTTCGAGATATTAAGGCACTGCATGATGGCCAGAATAGGCAAGTATTACTCATAAAACTTCGACGGGCCATAAAATGATGAAAATGAAATAATTAAAAGATTTAGCAAAACTAATAAAATATAATAGGCTATAAACTAGTGAATAGTGACATTAGTCCAAGATGTGCCCAGATGGACCGAAAAATAGCATACCTTATAGGTCAAAAATTTCAATAAGTCCATTGGAGAAAGAATTTTAATATTTTGAGGTCTTTTACTATTTAATCAAAATTTT
>CANXYI010911421.1:0-14382 GCA_948208565.1 Hura crepitans
TATGATATTTCTCACTTAATGGAAGCTTGCATATCAATGATCATGACTAAAGCATTATTGCTATTAATTGCATTTGAAACTAAGCTACTTAATCTTAGCAAATATATTAATTTCCCATTAATGATACTATCGTTACCAATCAGCCTTAAAAAGGTTTTCTTGATTGGATGTTTTCTGTTAAATTCCCTAAATTTTCCATGAAGTGACTGGTGGGTTTTCACTTCATTGGGGTGTCCTAACTTTTTCCTAAGTTGCCTTGTTTAGGTTTTTAACTTAGCAGACTTTTTTTTTTTCAATAGAAATACTTTTTCAACTTATCCATGTTGATAGGTTCTGAGAACTCATTGCCTTCTAAGTCTGAGGTCTTAACACCACCATGTTTGAATATCTTTCTAACTAAATATGGACCTTCCCAATTAGGCTTGAACTTTCCTCTGGGATCTGATAATAAAGGCCTAGTTTGTTTTAGTATCAAGTTACCTTTTTGTATGGGTTTAGGCTTGACTTTGTTGTTGTAAGCTCTAACAATCCTCTTTTGGTACAATTTCATATGATAAAGAGCTTTAAGTCATTTTTCATCAATCAATGCTAGCTATTCATATCTATTTCTAGTGCATTTTGCTTCTGGTATTTTTGCTTCTAACACAACCCTGAGTGAAGGAACTTCAATTTGTATTGGTAACACTACTTCTATTCCATAAACCAACAAATAAGGCGTGGCTTACGTAGATGTTCTGATAGTTGTTCTGTATCCCTATAGTGCGAGGGTAACATATATGCCCAATCCTTGTAAGTAATTGTCATTTTTTGCAAAATTTTCTTGATATTCTTATTAGCTGCTTCCATTGCCCCATTAGCTTGAGGTCAGTATGGAGAAGACTTATGATGCTCAATTTTGTATTTTTATAAGAGCTGCTTAGCTTCACCCTTGGATTGTACTCTATTATCCATAATGACTTGTTGTGGCCATCTATATTGGTAGATGATATTTCTTTCAATAAAATTTTCCATCTATTTTGCCCACAATTTGTTGAAAGATTTAGCTTCAACCCATTTAGAGAACTAATCAATTGCTACCACTATATATCTATGCGCTCTAGTAGCTAAAGGCCTTATTTCCCCAATTATGTCTATTCCCTATGTTGAAAATGGCTAGGGAGATGATAAACTCATCAAGTCATTAGGTGGTAGGTGACTTAGGTTCCCATAAATCTTTCATTTGTGACATTTTCTAACAAAATTACAATAATCTATTTCTATGGTTAACTAGTAGTATACCAATCACATTATCTTCTTAGCCAAGTTTTCCTATTCATATGAGGACCATAGACACCTTTATGCACCTCTTTGAGTATTTTCTAAGACTCTGATTTGTCTACACATCTGAGCTGAATACTATCCAACTGCCTTTTATACAACATCCCTTAGTAAAAAATGAACTAGAATGCTAGTTTTTATATGACCCTCTTATCTTTCTCAGTTGCATGGTTTGGTTATTGTCTGATTTCTAGGTAAACTTAGATGTCATGGTACCAAGGTAAATTGACATTGGTTTGTTCTATTGTAATGCTAACTATACTTGTATATGTGGGAATTCTTCATTTGCTAACGTACATGGGTTTAGGCAAACCCTTTTTAGTGAGGTTTGATACTGACATCAAAGTGGGTAGGGCATCTGTAACTTGGTTTTATTTGCTAAGTATATGATGAAAAGAGCATTGGTCAAATCCTTTCAATAGATCTATGAGTATTCTAACATACTTGCTTAAATTCTCATCCTTGATCTCTTAGTTACCCTTTACTTATTATGTGACTAGCATGGAATCCTTATATACATCAATTACTTTTACCCCTAGCTGATATAAGGTTTCGAGGCCATAAATGGATGCTTCATATTCTACTACATTATTAGTTGTATAGAGTTCCAACTTCTTGGCTAAGAATATCTAATCACCTTCTAGATTGATGAGTAGTACTCCAGCTCCTACACCTTTTTGGTTTACAGCTCTATTAAAGAACATTTTCTATCCTTCTTTAGAGATTGCCCCTAAATGTTCATCTAAAAACTTAAATTCTTTTTGTTTTCCTTTAATTGGATATTGTACTAGGAATTCAACAACTGTTCGGCCCTTAATCATCTTTTTAGTGATATAAGAAATGTCAAACTCTTAAAGAAATAGGATCCAACGGCCTACCTTACTTATTAGAGAAGTTGCAATTTGCAAGTATTTAAGGGGATCATATTTTCCTACTGCCTCTGCCTTATATGATTGAAAGTAGTGGCATAGCTTTTGGAGACCTAAATTACTCCTAAATATATCTTTTCCACTTCTGTGTATTGTTTTTCATATGGGAGCAATTTTTTTCTTAGGTAATAAACTACATTTTCCATGCTAGAGTCATATGCTTGTGCAATAAAAGCTCCTATGGAAGATTCTTTAACTACTAGATATAGAGTTAAAGATTTTCTTGGTTTTGGTGGTCTTAAGATAGGAGGTTTGGTTAAATATTACTTGATGGCTTGAAAAGCTTGCTCACAATTTTTGTTCCATTCCTTTGGTTGTCTTTTGCATAATAAGTTGAATATAAGCTCACAAACCGATGTAAGTTTGGCTATGAACCGGCTAATATACTGAGGTTTACCTAGAAATCCTCTAACTTCCTTTTCTAATCAAGGTATAGGCATTTCTAAGATTGCTTTTGCCTTGTCTGGATCTACTTCAATCCTATTTTTGCTAACCATGAATCCCAACAACTTCCTTGACGTGACTCCAAAAATGCACTTCTTGGGGTTAAGCCTCATGTTCAATTGGTCTAATCTTTCGAAGAACTTTTCTAATGTTTTAAAGTGTTCTTCTCTTTCAATAAACTTTACCATCATATCATCTACATAGACCTTAACTTCCTTATACATCACGTCATGGAAAAGTTTGGTAGCCATCTGTTGGTAGGTTGCTCTTGCATTCTTTAGTCCAAAATGTATCACCTTATAGCAGTATGTCCCCTAGTTTTGCATTTATCAATCACCTTTATTAAGATCTAGTTGTACCCTAAAAATCCATCAACAAATGAGTATATGGCTGCTATAGCTTCACTGTTAACTAGTACATCAATATGAGGTAAGGGAAAGTTATCCTTCGGGCATGCTTTGTTCAAGTCCCAATAATCAACACACATTTTAACCTTTCCATCCTTCTTAGGTATTAGAACTATATTGGCTAGCCAAGTAGGGAAAATAATTTCTTCAATAAACTTGGCTTCAAGCAACTTAACAACTTCTTCCTTTACCTTTTCTGCCCATTCGAGGTCTCATCCTTCTAAGCTTTTGTCGAACTAGAATGGTGTGATCATATATTGGTATAAAGTGTTTAGCGACTTCATGATCAATTCTTGGCATGTCCTTATAACTCTAAGTGAAGATTTTTCATATTTTTTTAGTAATCTCTCGAATTTTTTCCTTTTATCGACAATAGTATCATGGGTATTTAGTACATTTTTAGGTTATTCATTTGTGCCAAGATTAAACAGATTAGTTTTAATGCAGTTAATGTAAAAAATTCTTATGTAATAATCACTTGGATGCATGCTACCATTAGGAAAAACATCACACAAATAAGCAAACTCTTTGTTCATTTTATTAGAAAGAAAATTGTTTGCCTCAAAGTGGTCACATAGATACATTTCATCAATAAGTAAATTAGACTCTACATCAGACACATTCTTAGAAGAGCCAAGGTAGATTTACTTAACTACTTAAGGCTTAGGAAAGACTTCCTCTATCCATTAGATCTTAGTGAGTTGGCCTAATTCCCAATCAACAACATTTACAAAGATCTCAAAGTCCGACTTGTAGTTCCCATCCACTATTGTTAGTTCCAAAGTCCCATCATATTTTCTAATCTATTGCTTGAAAAAACAATCCTCTAAAGTATTCCCTTTCTTCAGGTTCCCTTCTTTATTTGGATCATACATTAATCCTCTTGTATCCTTTTGAGTGTGGAGTTGTAGTGGTTTAGTTATACCTTGCAAATTCTTCCCTAAACTAGCACTAGGGAAGAAGTCGATCCTTTTCTTCATTTTGGACACTGTAGGGTCCATGTAGTCTTCATAAATTCCAATAATGTGAAATCTAGTAAAAGTCTAATTAGTGATAGCCAATGTAGAAATTGCATGATCAATTTCATCTTTTATGGTAACAATGTTGCCTTAATATGGGAACTTGATCATTTGATGTAATGTAGAGGGAACTCCTCTAAGTTTATGGAACCAGAGTCTCCCTAATAAAATAGAGAACATACTTGGGATTTTGATCATAGTGAATTCTACCTCATCCATAATTAGGGCCACTTGAACCTTAGTAGTGAAGAAGCCTTTAGCTTGTCTTTTTATGTCATCATATGCTTTGATGTTGATGTTTGAAGGGGTTAAATCTTCTTTCTTAATTCCTAAACTAAAAAAGATTTTAGCCGAGCAACACATAGTGAGGAACTATCATCCACTATGGCACATCCCATCTTTTTCCCATTTATTTTGACCTTTATGAAGAGGAACTAATTATATTCCCTTCCTTCTAGGGGTAAGTTAGCATTTGAGAAAGTATTTAGGCTTCTTTTGCCTATTTTCATCACTTGTACTAGCTTGGGTCAACTATCTTCTGCCTATGGTCTTTTGATGACATCAGCAAATCCTAAATGGTAATGTTAGCTTAGGTCTTTTTTAGCTGCTTTAATACTTCATTATGTTCACCTTCCTTATTTTCAAGCTCTTTTTCAAGTAGGATCCGACTGCTCTTGTCAACTTTTTCTACTGCTTCTCCCTTAACCCTAAGTGTCTCTCTTTTTCCCTTTTCAGAATCTTCATTAGAAGATTCATCGCAAAAACTTTTGCTCTCCCTAGACTCATAATCACTCTTACTCTCCTAAAATTTGATTAAAAGAATCGATTCACTTTTTATCACCTCCTTACAGATCTCTTGGTCAGATCTATAGATTTCTTTAAGTACATATTCTTCAGCTAGTCTAGATTTGAGAAGGCAATCTAATTGGTGTTTTTGTAAAGGGTTTAAGGTGGCTTCTAGATTGGGTATTTGTTTGGTATATATAAGGTTTTGGATAGCTATTCTGAGGAGTTTGCAATTATCAGTATGGTGTCTAGTTTATTGGTGATAAGTATAGTACTAGTCATGCCTATGATTAGGTGGTAATGGTCCATTAGATGGTTGAGGTGGAAGTGGTTGTAACTTACCCTCCTTAGTGAGTTTTCTTAAACACTATGACAAAGATTTACCCAAGTTAGAATACCTTCTGCCTTGGATAACATGAACATCTGCTATTTTGTTTGCACCCCCAGTATTACTACTTGTGAAAGTGGAAAGTGGGATTATTCATCCTTTTGAACCCTTTATTTTAATGATTGGCTTCTAGGTTGATGGCAATATCTTTCAATTATTCCTAGGTGGTGATACCTTTTACAGTTAGCCCACTATTCATGTAACTATTTGCAATTCTGATGAACACCTTAATTTGATCAATGTCCTTAAGCTTATTCCTCATCTTCAAGATCTTGTCTATCTATCTTTGCAAGTAATAAGAGAAACTCTCATTTGGTCTTTGTTTCACCAACTTCAGATCCTTTAGAGTAATTTTTATACAGGCATAATTAAAGTATTGCTTATTGAATACCTATGCCAATTCATTCCAATCCTCTTTGGCCCTTTTCTCTTGGTAATGATACCAATTTAAAGCTTGGCCTATGAGAGACATGCTGAACAAGATCACTATTTGTTCCTCAGACAGGTGAGTAGCTCTCATAACAATAGTGTATTGCTTCCAATGAGTGCAGGGCTCAGTTGTGCCATCGAACTTGCTCAAATCAAGCATTTTGAATTTATGAGGCATTGCTCGATTAAGCCTTAAACTGATATCATCCAGGTCAATGTCTTTGCCCCTAGTGACTAGCCTAGTAATAGCCTCTATCTTTTCATTAATCTTTTTTAGCTGGTCATCCTTAACTATTTTAGGAGGGGGAACCTTATGGGATGCCTTGGTAACGAGTGGAATTTCATCATCAGAAGATTAGTCATCTCCCCCATCTGCTATTTCTTTTCCTTTGTGAGTGGTCAAAGATTGACCTACTTCTTTTTGGCTCTATAACTATCATCATTCTCTTTTCCATCTCATTTATTACCGCTATAAATAGGGCTTTGGTCACATATTTATCAGCCAACATGGTTCTTTACTTAGGTTATACTAGTAGTGCTTTGCTAACTCAGTTGAGATACTTCCCAATCCATTCCCACTAATCAGTGAATGAAGGATCAATGGTGACAATCAAAACTAAGGGTTAGATATGATGTATGTACAATGTTAATGATGCAAGATGTCAATGATGCATGAGATGCAATGCATGCTCGTGGTGTAGTAAGGACAAACACATGTAAGAAGACCTTCCAACCTTATTCTGCCCACACATGTGGTGATTTCTTTCCTAAGTGGGATTACCTAAGCATTATCGAGGAATGCATAGGCTCGTTTATGAACTTATTAAGCTTAATGACCTCTTGTATTTAAAGCACATGCAAGTATGATGGCCTATAATATTTAAATCTTATTTGAAGTGAAATTTTGTTAGGCCTATCCCAGATAAAAGGCATAATAGTCTAGCCCACCACTATAAACTAAGTTAAACATAATAGGCCCATATAGCAATCATAATGTAATCACAATTTCTTAGGGTCATTCATCCTAGGGGAAGTTGCTAAGCTCAACTTTATGGGCTCATGGTTTAGTCAAAAGGCTTATTAGCTCCCACAAGTAGAGGTCCCTCTTAATGGGTCTTTTTAGTCAAGGATAGTAGTGACCGATTAGTTCACCTTTTCATTTACCTAAAGGTACAAGGCTTGTGAGTGATAGATATGTTAGCACTTCTCTATTCTTGAATAAAAATAGAGTCATGGTTTACTACACCATCTAGGGTCATAGGGATACAGTATAAAAGAGTGCAATGCAATGAGACTAATAAAAACTAGAATATTTGGATGACATATTATTTAGGCACTTTCAGATTGAGTTTCTCAGTCCCAAGTGGAGTCGCCACTATAGAGATTATGTATTTTTGCTAGGGATGAGAATGGTTAGTGGAGTCGCCACCTAGCCTCTACACTAGGACCTCTAATCTTCTATACTAGAAAGGTTTGAAAATTAGATCTTATTTATGCCCTAATAATTTGCCTTCCATTTTATATTATAACATTTATCAATCTCATATCAAACAAGCATACATTATATTTAAGCATCCATATCACTTTTGCATGTATAAGAATAAATTATAGTATTTAGAGCATATTACAAAGTATACTATACATCCAGAAATTGGATCATTCATTTAATTGTGGTGTGATCAAACAATTAGCAATAATTCCATAGGAATTGGTGGTAATTACCCTACTCCCATCTCTAAGAGATTAGCCTTTATAAAAATACATTTTTAGTATAACTTTTGATTAAGAAAACTCAAATCTATTTTACTATGAAAACACGAATTAATTACATAGAAAATCATTTGATGTGAAGTTTTTAGACATTAGCATGTAAAATAAGTTAGTTAACTAATTATTACAACCTAAAATAAACTAAGAGAAATAATAAGTACAAAACTAAAATAAATAAAGTAAAGAACTTGAATGGTCTAATTTGTACGTCATTTGGTCCATGTAGACTCTATATAACTTCTGGTATATATCTATGTGGACTATAACTTATAATGGTCATTATGTCCATCCAAACCTCCACTCCAGTGAGAAAAAGTTATTTACACCCAACTCAAAAGAAGAGGTTTTAATGATACCATATGATAGAATAATAAAAGAGATAAGAAACACAAATAGATATTAAAACTAGAAATCAAGGACAATGTCCATACGGACTATACAATAATGTTGACATATTAACATGTATTTTAATGAATAAGATAATTTACACAACATGTTAACATTATAGAATAATACTAACATGGAATACAAGATAAATTAAAGCATAATATATAAAACACTTAAGACATTATTACTAAACATAAATTTGTATGGACATCATATTATATACATGTCAAGAAAATAAGTCCATGCAGACATATTTACATTTACACTTAGGTCCATGCAATTAAGATAAAGATAACAGAATGAATGTGAAGTTATGCCAATTAATTATACATTATGAAACCATTTATATTCATTACCTACTTATATGATCAAAGTGGGGATTGTATAAAATCACCTCACTTATGATCAATCCTTTGAGATCATAGGTTCATGGAACAATATCAATACATACAGAAGAGACCTTAGATAATACCTTGTGAATAAACTCTTTAAGTAATAGCACTATGATGTTAGGGTCTAGAAATAATTATTTTAAAGTGAGGATAATTGGACTAATAGAGTGAATCCTCTTTGAAGTCCTCTCCTGGACTTTTGGATGGGTTTATTTGCTATTAGCAATTTGATTTTCTAGCCTCACTTTCTCATACACAAGAAAGGTATTTATACGCTTAGGTTTTAAAGGGTTCCCATCTGAAGGAGGAAAAATCCTAATAGGAATAGGATTCATAATCCTAATAGGAAAATCCTACTTTTGGAAGATTTTACATCGACAAGTCCGTGCAGACTTATATGGCTTAGTCTATGCGGACTTAGGTGTCACTAGTCTATATGCTTAAGGCTAGGTTTGGGTTAGTCCGTACAGATATGAACTTAGACCTTTGTTTGGGTGGGCCATGAACCTTAGGCTTGATAGAGCTTATTGGGCTAGTACAGACCTATATAGAGGTTATCCGTACGGACCCTATAATAAGTCCATGCAGACTTGCTTCCTAAAGGCTTATGCCATTACTTAAGAGCCTATCTCTAATAATCATCATAAGTCAAAAAGGTAAGGTGTCTATAGCTTGGGATCATTTGATTATGAATCATATGATACATGTGAATCTTATTTATTAAGCAAGATGATAAAATCACCTTTTTCTTAAAAGGATAAAAGAGCAAGTGAGTTATTGTAACTCATACATACAAATGTGTGTGGTCTAATAACAACACATACACATGGAGGTTTCTTATACTTCATTACCTTTATTGATGATCACTCACAATATGGGTATTTGTACTTAATGACGTATAAGTCTAAAGCCTTTGAAACGTTCAAAGAATTTAGAAGTTGAGAAATAACTTGGCAAGAGTATTAAAACCCTTTAATCTGATTGAGGTAATGAATACATAAGTCAAGAATTATAGGGTTATCTAAGAGACAATGACATCTTATGTCCATAGACTCCTCCATATACACTACAGCATAATGGTGTTTCTAAAAAGATAAATCGAACTTTATTAGATATGGTTCGATCCATGATGAGTCTTGTAGACTTACCTAAGCCTTTCTGGGGGTATACACTAGAAATTGTTATTTCTATTTTAAATAAAGTTCCATCAAAGTCAGTTGATGGTACTATAGAGATTATGTATTTTTACTGGGGACAAGAGTGGTTAGTGGAGTCGCCACTTGGCCTTTACTCTAGGACCTCTGATCTTCTATACCAGAAAGGTTTGGAATTTAGATCTTATTTATGCCCTAATAATATGCCTTTTATTTTATATTGTAATGTTTATCAGTCTCTTATCAAGTAAGCATACATTATATTTAAGCATCTATATCATCTTCATATGTATAAGAATAAATTACAGTATTTAAAGCATACAACAAGGTATATTTATACATCCAAAAGTTGGGTCATTTATTAGTTGTAATGCAACCTGATAATCACCCATAATTTTGTAGGAATTGGTGGTAATTGCCCAACTCCCATCTCTAGGAGATTGGCCTTTATTAAAATACTTTTTGTTATTATGACTTTTGATTATGAAAAACTCAAAACCATTTTATAATGAAAACGCCAATTAATTATGTAAAAAATCATTAAATGTGAAAGTTAGGCAATTGGTGTGTAAAATAAGTTGTTTACTACTTATCACAACCTAGAATAAATAGGAAGAAATAATATGTACAAAACCAAAGGAACTAAAAGAAAGAACATAAATGGTCTCATTTATACATTGATTAGTTCATGTAGACTCTATATAGCTCAGGTATATGTCTATGTGGACTACAGCTTATAATGGTCATTATATTTGTCTTGATCTCCACTCTAGTGAGAAAAGTTACTTGCATATAACTTAAAAGGAAAGGTTTAATGATACCAGATAAAGGATTCATATAAATTCATAAAAAAGATAAGAAATAAATACATGTAAAACTAAAATTTGAAGTAGATGTCTATGCAGACTACATTTCTTATAAGAGGGAATCCATGCGGACTTAAAGACATAATATACAAGAATGAGACAAAATCATCCGTATGGACTATATTCCTCATGAGAGAGTCTGTCAAATTATACAATAATTTTGATGTAATAACAATATGTATTTTAGTCAATGAGATAATTACACAACATGCTAACCTTATAGAACAATATTAACAACTAAAACAAGATATATTAAAGCATGATATATAAGACACTTAAAACACTATTACTTAACATAAGTCCATATGGACAACATATCATAACATGTCAAAAAAGTAATTATATGCGGACTTCATCAAGTTTACAAATAAGTTTGTATAATTAAGAAAAAGATAATTAGAATGAATATGATGTAATGGCAATTAATTGTATACTATGAGACACCTTAAAATCATGACCTACTCTTATGATTAAAGTAGGGATTAGATAGAATCACCACACTTGTGATCAATCCTTAGAGATCATAGGTCTATGGAAACGATATCAATATATAGAATAGACCTCAGATATTACCTTATGAATAAACTCTTCAAGCAATGGCATTAAAAGTGTAGGAGTATAGAAGGAATTTTTTTAGATGAGGCTAATAAGACTAATAGATCAATTCCTTTTTAGAGTCATCTCCTGAACTCACTGATGGATTTATTTTCTATTATCAATTTGATTCTCAGCCTCCCCCTTCCTCATACACAAGAAAGGTATTAGAAGAAGATAGAATCCTAATTGGAATAGGATTCATAGTCTAAATAATAAATCTCACTTTTGAAAGATTTTACATCAGTAAGTCTGTGCAGACTTGTACGACTTAGTCTATGTGGACTTAGGTTGTATGCTTTCATGTTAGTCTATAGGGTTTGGGCCAGGCCTTAGGCCAAGTTTGAGTTAGTTTGTGTGAACATGAACTTAGACCTTGTCCAGGTGGACCATAAGCCTTAGGCTTGGTAAAGCTAATTGGGCTAATACGAACCTAGGTGGAGTATATCCATGTGGACTCTAAAATAAGTCCTTGCAAACTTAATTTCCTAAGGGGCTCATGCCATTGCTTAAGAGCCTATCTCTGGTTATCATCATAGGTTAAAAAGGTAAGGTGTCTACAGTTGCCCCCATTTTGGTGTGTGCTGTGGAATGCCAAAAACCACAGTGCATACCAAAGTACATAAGTAAGAAATACTTACCTGAAGTGAAGCTACATCGAATACGAATGCCTGCCTTTGACTCATTATAAAAGGTTTACTTCTTCCCTTTGGATACAAGTACTAAGTTTATTTGACTGATAAGGTTTTGATTAGATGAAAGAAAATTTTGGATTGGCTTGTTAAGCTGAACCTGAAAAAAATGTAGATTGGCTTGTTAAGCTAAACTTGAAAGAATTGTAGAATTGAACTTGACAAAATTAGATTGATTGTGGAGTTAAATCATAGAAAATTGGATTGGAAACATAGTCGAATCTGAGAGAATTTAAGTTTAGTAAAAGAGAATGTGATAGGAAATAATATTATTTTGATATAACAATTTTGTGATACATACCTGACCCTTGATGTAACATTAAACAACCTATGAAGATCATAGAGTTGGAAGTGAATAGAGCCTGAGTGAACAAAAGTAAAATAAATTCATGCAGCCGTGATTATAATAGGTTCGTGCAGACGTGCTTATAGTAGGTTCATGGGGATTGTGCTTAAATGAAGTCTATACGTACATTAGTAATATAATTTCATGTGGACTTTTTGTGATAGTGATAACTATTTGTCTTTCTTTCTTTTCTTCTTTATTTTCATTCCTCGATTTTTCTATTTTCTCTCAAAAAACACATTCTAATAGTGACTTTCCTTTGACTTTCTCTGATGAAATTGCATCATGAGAAGAAGCTCCAGTGAACTTTCTTCTTTCAGTGAGTGCAAAATCTCTTTCTTCATCTCTTCCACTGATAGAGGACATCTCTATGTCAGTTTTAAAGGGTTTTATGCCCTTTATGGCTATCAATCACTCGTAAAGTGCTACTCTAGTGAACGAGATCTCCCTTAATGACCTAACTCCTATTTTGGCCAATTTGGCTTATCATGCTTACTTAGAAGTATGCCCCCATGTACACTTTCTTACCTCTTTATGCCTCATTATTATATTGGCTACCTTTTCCATTCATTTTTGCACTTGTTTGGTATCTTTGGTTTAATAGGTCTATGCGAACTTGTTTTGCCTAAGCTAGACTTGGTCTATGCAGACATTATCTTAACTTTACTAGTTCTAATATAGTTAGCATAGGATTTTGAGTTGTTCTGCATGTGGTAGATTAGGAAATCCATAAAATTTTATGAGAAACTATCTAAAGTCCATGCAAACTTATGTTTACTTATATATGTTGTTCATGTAGACTTGTTCTATGTTTGTTTATTCTAGAAATTTTTAGTCAATGTGGATGTGTGTCTTACTTATATGTATTTACCTTTTTATAGACACATCTTAAATGTGAGGGCCCCTTGTCTAGACCTCAACAATGGTACTTTACAATGCCTATCTTAGTCAAGAATAGTGTGAGAGTGACGGGATTCTAGATGTTCATGGATCATCTAGTTGGTGCAAATTTTCACTAATACTTGCAAGTTCTCAGAGCTCTTCTAGATAGGTGGATGGACACGACTTATACATTCCATCTATCATTTAGAGAACTAGCCATAATGCCCTTTGATTGGGCTTTTATCACTAGAGTGCCATACATGGGCAAGCCATCACTTTTGATGCTTTCTACCACTATCCCTCGCTTGACTATAGGAGGTGAAGGAGTTATTGGGTTTTATCCCTTAGGATTGCTCTAAGAGCATCTAATATACTAACTTGCATGAGAGGTGGATAGATGTAACTCCATTAGGTTAGTCCGAGATTGATCAGCATATACACTGCTTCTTTCTTTACTTGTATGGCATAACATTATTTGCCAATGCCAATGGCACTGTGAGTTGGAGCTTCCTTTCTATCTTGGAGTAGGTTGAGAACATTGGCTCTTGGAACTAGTGATGTTCCTTTCTTGGCTGGGTTTTTTGAAGCTTGGACATGGCTGTTCGCACCAAGAAAAGCCATCGATTTGTATAGGGCTCCGTGTATGGGGTTCTAGTAAGTAATTTATTTTGATCCTTCTTTTTTTTGTGCTTCACATGGTCTTTTATTTTTTTATGATCTTAAACTTATGCCTTTGTTTTTGTAGGTTTAGGCATTTGAGTTACATTTACTCCCTTGACCTTGAGAGCTAGACATCCTTTGTCGATACCCAGTGATGGATAGATGGGTTCGACCATCTTTAGGACCTTGGAATGCATCTTCTATGATTCAACATCACTAGTACCTTAGTTTTAGGACTTGGTTTGATGTAAGTATTTCCTGTACATGAAAATTCATTATTAGTAATTTAGGTGATTATAACTAACACTTACCTTTGCAGGTTGACATGGCACTGTGGATTTTTCAGCTTAAAGAGATGCTAATTTTTTTTACATTTTACTCAAGAATTATCCTCTCGTAGGCTATTAGTGACCACTCTAAAGGCTTACTCATGGTTTCTAGAAGAAAGAGTAATAGGCTGGAATATGGTGCCTGATGCACATCATGTCCTTTAGAGTCCTCCCAATTTGATGTTATTCAAGAAGTATATTAATGAGCTAGAGTTTTTGCGAGGCATTTCCATTATTATTCCAAGAAGCGCACTGGTGGAAAGCGATGGAGAGAGTTACCTTTCTTAGGCATCAATTCAGCTGCTGTCTCAAGTTTCTTATACCTCAGAAGCTTTTCCTCTTCAGGAATTGCTTGGTCTTTTGCTTTTTATTTTTTGAAAACATCTTTTAACTGTGTGCTGTGTTATAGCCTACTACCACCTCTTTTGATGCTAAACCTTTTTTGATAAGAAAAAGGGCGAGGACTATTCCTAGTTCTCTTAGTTCTCAATTTTTACCTCCTCCCACACATACTACTATAGTGGAGTCTTTAGTCCACCTGTTGATTAGTCATCACTACCTGATGAAGTTGTGGGCACATTAACTAACATA
>CANXYI010911470.1:0-17336 GCA_948208565.1 Hura crepitans
AATGCCTATATACTTGGAATTTGATTTAGAGATGTGTGAGATTTTTGATGGATTTTAGAAGGTAAGGTGGTGTGAATGGGAGAAAGGAAGAAGTGAGGTTTGTTGTGATTTCTTTCAAGCTTAAAGTGAAGAACTCATCTCTTTTGGTAGTGAGGTAAGTGAATTAAAGGCATTTAAAGCATGTGTGATGAAAATTCTATGAATTAAGCTTAGAATCCCTGTATGGAAGTAATGGAAAATGTGGCTAATGTGTGTGAGTTGATGAAGTAGGATTGTGTTTATGATAATTATATGTAGAATGAATGATTAGGGTGGTGAATTAATGAAAAGAGTGAAGGGAAGGTGAGTTTCCCTATTTGGCTGAGAGGTTTGTGTAAGTGTGTATGAGTGTTTATGGCTTGGTAAGGTAGTTTTGGCATAACCTCTAAGATATTTAACATGAATGATGCTTGAATTATATGTGTAAGTGGTAAGAATTGTGAGTTTTGGTGTATGGCTTCATTAGGTTGAGAGGTGCCTTGGTGTTTAGGTTAAGTGTATGGCATGCGTGCTTGGCATTTTGTATGGAATATGGCTTGTTATTGATGGCATATTAGGGGTAGGTGAAGGAATTGGTGAATAAAGCTTGTGTGTGTGTGTTTAGTGTGGCCGAGGAATGATTAAGATGTGAATTTGCTTAGCTTGTATGGCAATGGCATTATTGTGTGTAGGCATGCTTTTGTGATTTTAAAATGTGTATATGTGTGCTTGAATGCGATTGAAAGCATGTGTAAGGCAATGTGAGGCTATTGGCTGAGAGCTATGCAAGGTTAAATGGCATGAAAATAAGGTATGGCCTAACTAGCATATGTGTGTGAAATGGCATAACATATTTGGCATGGATGTGGCAATATTTGTTTGGCACAACTTAAGTAAATATGCATGCATAATAAGGCATTAAATGCTTGAATATAAGGATACCTTTTAAGGTTAGAAATGGTTAAAAAGAGGACTTGAATTTGGCTTGTAATGGCATGAAAAATTATCTTGTAAATGGAATAGTTTTGGCATGTAAATAGTGCCTTGAATTAGCCTAATTTGTAATGTTTGTGTAACATAGTTTAGAAGCCACTGTTATGGCAATATGTATACTTTTGAGCTTACTTTAGGCTTATGAGAATGTATTATCATGAGTTCAATTGGCACTGAAAAAGGGCTTGAAAAGGACCTAAAATGAATATAAAATGGCCATCGCAAAGTTGAAAAATGACCTTTAACTATCCCATTAAAACTAATTTTGGGACCCTATTTAAAATAACTATTTAGGTTGTCAATACTTTAGCAAAATAATGGACTAGACTAAGTTTAATATGCCTTTAAAAATGAGTTAAAATGATTCAAAAAATTAACTTGTAATTGTCCGATTGGGTTAAGAATTACTTATAACTGTCGAGGTTAAAATTTGACTGTCAAATAAAATTTCTAACTATCCATTTTTAGACTTGGAATATTATAAGAAGATGATCAGTAAAGAAATGAACTTAAAATGAAGTTAGATGGCTTATCTATTAGTTAGACACCCACTGAATGGGTTAACCAATCAATTTAGGGATTAGCAGTTGCTAGACTGTCTGTTTATTAGACTAGGCTGATACAATGGTCAAGGATTATAATTAAGCCACTACACTAGTCTGTGGGGCATACACTCTATATTACTAGCATAATTGACTATATATTAGACCATGCTGGTGCAGCAGTGAAGGTCCCTAGAGGGGCCACTGCACTAGTCTACTCGATAAACTAAGATGGATACTCTTGACATGATATATTGCCACTAGGAGATCTATGGACCGATCCTTATGCGTAGTTGCTCATTATCTTTGCCTGTTAAAAGGTTCTAGTGAACTTATCCCTATGGCTGTATCAGGCTAGTGCAACTGTCAGAGTCTAAAATGTGGGCCATTACATATTTCTCAATTCCCTCTTGGTCCAATGTCGTCTGTCTAGTTAGGCCTATGAAATGGAATTGAAGTATAGTAAAACAAAAGTCTAGAATAATTGATGATAATTTATGATGATAAGTTTAATAAACATACCATATTGCCATTTTGGTGAATTTGAAGTAAATATGGCATATCATCTGAATGGCACCAGTCACCTAGCATGTTACTCACACACTACACTTAGATCATTATTTTATGCTTGCTTGTGTGTGTTAATGCATATGGCATGTTTTAAATGGTTTAAATTCACCACTGAGTTTTATACTCAGCATACCTGTGTTGTGGTGCGCAGGTAGCAAGGATAAACAACCCAACCTCGGTAATCATGTAATGTAACCATAAACTTGCTAAAGGGTAAAGAGAATTGTTTTTTTAGTAGTGGCACTTATTTAAATTCTATAGGTATGGGTTCGCATGATTATGAGCTAATATGTCTATGTATAACTATGGATGTGATGTATCTAAATGGGTGTTCTGTTGGTTAGGTTGTTTTATGGTTTGATAACTGTAGGCCTGAGGCCCTCTGTGTGTGTGATTCTAATATCTATGTGATGTGTGCAAACATTGATTAGGGGACTTGAAAGGTCCAGATGAGGATGAATGGAGTGATTATCTATAAAAGTATTTTTAATAGGTAAAAAAATTTTGTTATATCACCCAGGTATTCGTTGTGGTGCCCAATTTTCTATAACTTGTAAAGTATTTGTAGATGTTTGTTATAAGTCTGTCAGACCATGTATGAATATGATGGAAAGTTAGATTGGACATCTAAGTAATACCTTATCAAGTTAGAAAACCATCCATAAGTGTTAAAGAGTTTGCCTCTAGAGAAATTCTAAGATAGGTGACCTAGCAGGTTATGCATCACTTGTCGGGTTTCTTTAGGAATTTTGTAGGGGGTGTCATAAATAGTCCATTCTGGCTAGGTTAAAGTGAGCTATTGTAACATCTTGAAAGCTCTTAATTTATGAATAGTACTTTCATAAGAGTGTTCGATGATCCATGTTATACTGACATTACTAAATGGATGTATTAATTAAAGAAGAATTTTTGGTGAAGTTTTAAGCAAAAATGAAGTTAGTAAGAGGGTTAACAGTGAGGTTAAAGTTTTCATGTTAGTGTCTCATGAATAGTGTTGTAGTAAAAGTTGTGCCATAAAATATTTTGTTTTTGTTTTTTTGCTTAAAATAACCTAAAAGTGATACAACTTGATACTAAAAAATTCTAACTAAGCTAATGGCACTGGAATTGGAATTTCTTTAGATTGGGAAGTGTTCTTTCTAAAAATTGTATAACATTAAAAGTTGTGACTTTGAACGATTTCTTTGAATTTTGGGCTGAAATATTAAGGTATGTTGGATATGGCATTTGTGATTTTTTTTTTTGTGTAAAATTTGAGAATTATCTAACTCATGGACTAATTTTTGTGAATTTTTCAAGGAAAAAAAGGGAATAAAATAGTTTTTAAATAGGTATAAAAGGCAATTTTTGTAATTTTGCAACTCATCTTCCTCCACTCCTCCTCCTTTGATCGATGGCCTTAAGGCCCTCTTTCCCTTATTTTCTTTAATTTTCTTCAATATACACCCGTTTTCACCATAAAACATGCCTCTATAATCTTGAAACCTCTATTTTGGCATGAATTCCAAGAAAAACCATGAAGAATTCTTATTTCAAGATATGTGTCAATTGTGACCAAGGTTGCTTCTGGTGATTTTTTTAGAATTTTTATTTTTTACAGTTTGCCTTGGGGACTGATAGTAACTATATAAAGGTTAATTTTAAGTTTCGATTTATGATAAATTTTATACGGATTTTTAAATATTATGTGTTTTTTGTGTTTAGATAAAGAGAAGGGGAAGGAGAAAGAGAAAGAGAAGAAGTGAACGGTGATGATTGGTGTATTTGACAACCATTGTAAGTGTATTCAGATTAAATTGTGTTTTACACAATGAATTATGTATAAAAAGTCTATATGTGTAATATGTTATAATGTGCATTTTGTGTAATTGATAAATTGACAGTATGTTTGATAGTAAAAGATGCGTAATTATGTAATTCAATGTTGATTTCAATTGTTATTGTGTCATGACATGAAATGTCTATCGTTGTTTAAAATATGAGTAATAATGTATGTGTTTAACATGATATAAAGCATGAACATTTGTATAATGAAGATGAGTTTGATATGACAATTGGTTGGTATCTTGTATGATTAATTTGGTAAATGTCAATGTGTCATGTAATTTGAGTTTACCTAATTGTCAGTTATGCACAATTGGTTCACATGATGATACTTGAGTATCATAGCCAAAAGTGGCAGTATAAATGGTTGAATAAATGAGAACATGGCAACATAAGATAATATCCCATACAATTAGACAACTTAGATTGGATAAGTTGACCGATCAACTAGGGAAAGGTAGTAGCTACTAGGGTACCTTTATAATGCCCCCTGCCCATTTATGAAGGAAACAAACAAGGAATGCTACTTTCCGTAGGTCACCTATCCTTAAATTTCCCTAGGCCGCATTCATTTAACACTTATCAACTTATTTCTTATGAAGGCATGTTACCTTTGTATTCCCTAGCTTATCAGATAATCTCTTTTTATTGACTATCTTGGATTGATAAAACCTTAATTTAGGTTGATTGTCCATTTTATAGAAATTTGGGCAACATAACAGCTACCTAGGTGAAAAACTAAAATTTTTCCTACATAAAAAACTTCAATAATCATTACAAACTCAAACCTCAACTTCTAGACCTTTCTAGTCCCTTAAATCAGCCATCAAACATAGTAACAAATCAATCATAGGGTCATAGATCCATAGTTCTCAAATAGTTTCATAGGAATACATTCCTATCGCGTGATTAGTTGCACATAAGCCATGTAGTTAACTTAATAGAAATTCATGAATATATCCATAGTTTACATCCACTATCTAATTCTAAACCATCCATATACATAAGTGCTTACTACTAATAGCCATTAAGATATAAAATATATACCCAAAAACTCAACAGTTGCTACACTACACTTGATAAAGCTAGACAACTAACCCTATCTCTAACTTACTCATCGGAACACCGACATGCTAAGTATACACTCAATGGTAGAATTAATACAATTAATGCATGTCACGAGCTTATACACACATAATGACACATGAATAGTTAGGCAAGCACTATGATCATTTCCATGCAGTATTATTATTATTTTACTATTTATGTGCTATAATTTACAATCCCTTGTCATGCAAGTACCCGTTCATTTTCTATCTGCTCAACTTAATTCTTTAAATCAAAATTTTTATTTTGTTGCCATCATTATTAATCATATAGTATCATATTTATTTAAATATAGTATTATTCAGGCCTATGACAAATAGACTACACTTTAAGACACCAGATAGCAGGATTTATGCTGTGCAGTGGCCCACATTTTAGGCCTTAGTAGCTATAACTACTTGGTTTGATAGTAGGGGTTAGTTCACTGAAACCTCCTAATACTAGATTGGCAGATAGCAAGGATTAGTCCATGGCCTCCCAATATCTGTAAGTGGGATAGTAGGGATTAGCCCCATGGGACCTCTCAATAAACTAATCAACATCTCCAAGACAATATTAGTGGATAGTAAGGATCAGCCTCGTAAGACCTCCCAATACCCAAGTGTGTAGGGTTCTACCTCAGAACCTCGGCAGCTACATCGGCCATCACATCAAACAATAGTGGCTCCAAAGGGACCAACCTGCCTAGCATCCACTAATTCTCTAGTTGACTGGTCAAACAATCTAGTGGACATCTAACTGATTGGGTATGTCACTATTCATTCCTAGTTATTCAGTTATTACTCCTCTTTTATCTTACGTCATGTCGCTAATAACTTATATTTTCATTTTTAGTACATTTAAGTACTTTTTTTCCTATTTTAGGTCACTTTATGCGAAATCACTATTTATTTGGTCATTTTTTCTCAAGTTACTATTCATTTGGTCATTTCTTAAAACCATGATTTCCATATACCTATTCATACCAACCACAAATTCCTCATTTCTCCATCCAATATGTCTTAATAGTCTTATTAGTTCATTTATCATCCTTATGCCATTATTTGTGCATATACAAATTACCATTTTAAATGCCATTCCCAATATCAACATTATACATTGTTTTGGGTCACAATTTCCTAAACTACCATTCAACACATCTTTTTATTCTTATTCATATTCCTAGCATGATTTTTCCATCTCATTTCCATGTTAATGCCATACTTAATACGCCATGCACTTGTACACGTATTATGTCACATACATGTACACCATTCAACCAAGTCATACACACACGTACATTTATTTTCTCTCTTAATTCATGCACACAAGCTTATTTTCATGCCATTAATATAATTATGTCATTCATTTACATCAATTCCATACACAACCATGGTTTTTATGAATTCCATACACACTCACCCATAGAAATTCACACCAAATCACGTGGCATGTATAAATTGTGTCAAGTCCACATACCAAGGGTGTGAAAACACCCCTTTTTCCGCCACATCAAGGTCTTGAATGGGGTTCTCCTTCAATTTCTTCTCTTTGACCTAACATAACCAAATTTTAACTTAGAAAATTTTTTAAAAATTCTACATAACTCCAAATTGAAATCTAAAACCATGGAATTTCTTAGAATTACCTAAGCTACCTAAAACAAAAAATAAAATTTGGGATTAAATCACTTACACCCAAAATTGACACTATTCATCAAGTGTTAATATCTCACTTTCTAGCCTTCTTTTCTAATTTTTATCAGATGGATTAGCTTTAGAAGATTATAGAGGTCAAGAAACATATAAAATTTAAGAGAAATTGGCTAAAATTGAGGAAGATGTGAAGAAAAAATAAGGTAGAGAGAAAATGAATATGGCATTATCCAAGGGAGATTGAGAGGGGTGGGAGGTGAGTAAGGCACATGTGGCACCTCTACATGTGCACACTCTTTTATATTAGTGGGGTGGATGGCTTGGATTGCACTACATGGTGATCTAATGGTCTATATTCTCACAACTTTCATTTAAATTTTAGAAATTCATAGAAATTTCTCTAGACCTCTAAAAATAGTCATTTTTGTTTTATAAATCCTTGATTAGTATCATTAAAAGACCCATAAAATTTCAAGTCAAAATTCTATCGACAACTATGGTTACTATTCACCCGTTAAAATAAGATATTCTAAATAAATATCAGACAGTCTCAAAAAATTAAAATTCCTTCACCACCATGTAGATTGGAATTTTTGAGGCTTAGGACATGGCATTTTTATGTCCATCTGAGCATATCCTAAGGCTGTCCTAGCACAAACTTATTTTATGTCATAATTTGCTAGTTCTTAGCTCGAAATGATTTATTAGTTTTGCGAAATTTTTAAATTATTTCATTTTATGACCAATACGCCCCTTTCTAGCCTTACTAAGGTGCCCTGACTCATAAGGAGCACTATTTATGCCATAAAGGTACTATTCATAAAACTTCGACTTACGAGCGTTACAATGTTGTTGCTTATATCAAGCAGGTGTAGCCGTGTAGGGTCTATAAGGCCACAGCACAACCATTTGGCCTATGGGCAATTGCATTTGACCTTTGGGTAACTAGGTAAGTGCAGTCATCATAGGGTTGATAAGGCCACTACATAATTATTTTACTTATGAGCACTTAATTTGGCTTTTAGGTAATTAGGTGAGTGTAGCCATTGTAATGTCCTAAAATATGGGCCACTACACCCTATGTATATGATCATTCTGATCGAGATCCCAATATCTAGTATTGAGTTATTACCTTTTAGGTATGGGAATAAGATTATGCAACATTGATTTAAACAAGATTATACAACATTGATTTCAATTTGAAAAAGATGATATAACATTGATTTGAACATGATGATACAAAATTGATTTGAACATAAGGGAATAACATTGACTTGAACATGAGAGAATAACATTGACTTGAACATGATAAGTTATGACATGATGAAAAGTCTTTCTTATACTCCCTCATAGACTTCTACTCCTATCTGAGGTCTATAAACATTTGCCAGTGATCATTTAGATAATCTCAAGTATTTACTTCTTGTAAAACTCATCCAGGAAAAAGTCCTAGGTAAGCTCCTCTTCTGACTTATATTCTATTAAATTATCCCACCATTTTGAAGCTTCTTCTTAAAGTAGAAAGTGGCTTAAATCACTTTCTTAGTTGGTGTCTAATGCATTTGCTTCATTATTTTCTCTATGTGATCTAGCTAATACTTGGCTATCTTAAGATCCACTTCACCATTTCCCTTAAAATCTTCCACTCCCATTCTCTTGACTCTCTCTAGGTAAGTCTTTTAGAAAGCTAGGGAAACTTCTTTCAACTATGGTGCTAGTAGTCAAGCAGTCACAAGAGCCTATCTCAACAGCTACAACATCTCCTATACAAAGGTTGGTGGACCCTGGGTTGCTAATGATGCCTATCTTGCAGCACTCCTAGATATGGATGCCACTCTATCAAACTTGTATCCCACAGACATAAAAGCTTATACTTCTTCATTCTCTTGCAAGCACTTATCCTAACTGTAGGCATAAGAATAATTGATAAGCCTTGGTATAATTAAATTATGTTATGTATATACTTAACCCTTATATCGCTCTTATATTGCCTAGGAATGCCTAAATTAGAGCTCTGAAGTTGTTACTCATACAGGCCATTTTTATATTTCATTTATTTCATCAGAATAACTTAAAATTAAATTATTCATTTTGATACTATTATCATGTCAATTTAACATAATCGAAAATATTATTTTATTTCCCATATTTTATCATTCAACACAAAGTCACATGCCTTAATTATATATACATGCTTCGCATATCCATATATGCTTTTATGCATATTTTAGAGTCAAAAATTCATTTCTCACTTTTGTCCAAATATTATCCATTCCATGCTCCCTTTTATTTAACCTATTTAGCCAAAAATATAAGTTAAGTACCAAATTATGCCCTTCACTTAATTTTACATAACTCACATGATGTTTAATTCATTCATTCATGCTTAAATTATAAGTTCATAATCTAACAATCTCATCCATGACTAGCTTAAGCTTTATACCTCATCTAATCAATTATATACACTAAAATATTCACAAATCACTAATTTATGCCTATTTAAGTACATTATATGTCATATATTTACGTACACATCCAAATGGCCATTTGGCCATATAACATATGCACTTAACAAAATTTCCTCCATCATATATTATACATATATATTGCATCTTACCATAAAAGTCATAATGTGCATGTCAATTTATCATTTACATATGCATTTTTTCAATTTCCTACAACTACATGCATATATAAATTATGTATAACTTAAGGCATGTATAAATTACACAAATTAGATCAATTACATATACCTAGAATACTTGTAAAACCTTACGAAGATGGACTAAACCTTTACCTTGCCTTTTATCTTATCCTTGCTTCGTTTCGATAACTGCCCATTACAATTTTGATTTTAGCAAAATCGTATAAAATCATATGATATCCAAAAAAAAAATACAAAAGACCACATTTTTCTACTCTTGGGCACTTACTAATTAAGGGAAAAAATGATGGTTTCTAGAAATTCTTACCTGAATGAAAAATGGGCACTATTCACCCAATAAATTTTTAAGTAATTTTCCTTCTATTTCCTATAAAAAAAACCATTTAATTACACATCTAAAGGCCTTGTAAAATTTTTTTTTATGATTGGACGTAAGAATTTATGGCTTAAATGAAGAATTTGGTTAAAGAAAATGGAGAAAAGCTCTCCCTTAGAGCCGTTGGGTAGAGAGAGAGAGAGAGGTGAGGGAGTGATTTTGCATTTTTACCAAAAAGTCAAAATTTACAACCTATTTGTAGTTATGGAAAATTTTCATTTTTAATTAATTCATTAATTTTTTTCTTCCCCATTTTAACTCCTTTTTCTCTCATTCCACTTCTCAAAATTATCATAATAAAATGTCCCCACATGCTCTAAAAACTAGAGCTTTAAAATCAAAAGAAATCGAATTAAAATGCCATTTTTACATATCCTAATATTCAAATAAAATGCTTCCTGACCTCCAAAAATTTTGATTCTAGTGCCATTAGACTCATTGGAATTTTTGAGTACTAGGTTAGATAAGTTTTAGAATTTTTTGAGCAACTTTGAAAATTATTTACCATTCAGCTTTGCCTTTGGTCACTATTCACAAAACATTATCGTAAAAACTTTCTTAGCATTTTTAACCAATCAAATGAATTCCTATTGATTTCAAACTTTGCCAAAAATTATTTTATTCTTTCATCTAGTAACTTCAGTGCATCCTGAGTCCTCAGAATACTATTCATCTTGAGAAAGTACTATTCATAAAAATTGGGATTTTAGGGTTATCACACTCTAGAAGCTGAGGGATGAGAAACTTTATACCAAGATCAATAAATGTAAGTTTTGGCTAAAGGAAGTGTATTTTTTTGGGTCATATAGCTTTGGCAGATGGCATAAGAGTTGATCCTAGCAAGATTGAAATGGTTATGGAGTGGAAACCACCAAGGAATACAACAAAGGTATGAAGTTTCTTACATTTGGCAAGTTATTAAAAAGATTTATCAAGGGTTTTCCTTCATTTTAGCTCCTATGACACTTCTTCTAAGGAAGAATGTTAAGTTTTTATGGGATGACAAGTGCTAGGCAATGTAACATGAATTGTACCTACCTACATTCAACACACACTCTATGCTGGTTTCACCTTATATAGACTTGCCTTATTAATAATGCCAGTTATGAATTTAATCAATTATATTATGTTAGTTCCAGTTCATTAAATTCAAGATCAGTTATAGTCTAGCCCACCAAATCCTATTTTCTCATTTTTATTTATTCTAGTATTCTATTATTCAAGTAATACATATGTCTATTCCTTATTACTTCTTAGGCTAATACTCGAAAGACTACACTCTAAAATACTAGATAACAAGATCTAACACATGTAGTGGCCCACATTTTGGACCTTAATAGCTACACCTACCCATCTCTAACTGATCGTGGGGATCAATTTATGAGAACCTCCTAATTTTAGAGTGGCAAGTATCAATTTAGCTGGACCTCCTAACAACACATTAGGGATAGCAGGGATCAGTCACATAGACCTCTTAATATCCCACATCTTAGCTAAAGTGGATAGTAGGGATCAATCTATGTGAGCTTCTTAATATACATGACACTACGGGTAATAAGGATCAGCTCCTATAGACCTCATAATACCTAAGTGTGCATGGCTCATGATCAAAACCTCAATGGCTACACCTGCCATGTCATCTAACTAGGCGATGAACCACATAGACCAAAGCCCTTAGTAGCTGCTAACTCCCTGGATGACTAGTCAACCTATCCAATAAGTGTCTAATTAATATAGACCAACTTTAGTTATTATTCCCACTTCTAGTTATAAGCCATTAGACATATGCCTGACAAATTCACTTTTAGTTAACATTGTTCAAATTATGTGCACATTCTCATCTATCCTTGACCATTAATTTAAGCATTGTATGAGCTTAAGTCACTGTTAATTTGGTTCACTTTACTTGCTAGAAATTCTTAGGCCTTTAGGTATCCATTTCACGTTGTATAAACATGTTCAAATATGTCATATTATTCTCACCAAATGCCATTACCTTTAGGAACATTTTTTTCATCCAGTTTCTTTTCTTCACTTCTAGTCATTCAATTATCACAATTACATAGATATACACATAATTTATGCTAATTACAATTAAACCTTATAACCACGCATTGTTCACATACCTTATGGACATTATACACCACGACATACACATTTCATTTCTTTTATCTCACATAATTGTTAAGCTTGCCATTAACTTATTAACTTATTTACATGCCATTTTTATGCCATCTACACATGTGTGCACTTAGGCATCCTTAAGACATCATTCAACCATACACTACATTCACATGTACACATTCTTTTCTCATGCATTCATTATACATTCAAGCTGGACATATTCATCATATTACACATATACTTTTATCACATGCAAATACACACTTATACTCATGATACCTCATTTCCATATACACTTACACATATACACATAAGGCACATATATTTTATACAACCCAAATTAAATTAAATTAACTTATTCAAAGCCTCAAATTACTCTAAATCACTTCATCAAGGCTTGTTTTGCCCTTCCACCATAACTTCATTTCCTTTCCTACAAACAAAATAGAATTTATGGTTTGAAAATTTCTCAAAAATCCTATACACTTGCAAATTATGATCTAACTATATGGTTACTCTTTGCAAAGTTATGGCTACTCAAATATATAATTAAAACTAAGAAAGGATCACTTATACTCACTTTGAGCACTATTCATCAAGTGCTCCAAACTCCAAAATTAAGCAATTTCCTTCAAATTTGTTAGTAGATTTAGCTTTAGGAGACCGTAGAGGCGAAGATTAATATAAAAGTTAGGGGATTTAGCTTACTATAAGGGTTGAAATGAATAAAAAAGGAGGGAAAAGAGAGAGAGAGAGGTGGCATCAGCCATTTAAGGGAGGAATAGGAAGATGGAGCAGGTTGGCACATGTGACCCCTCATACATATGCCACCCTTTTATATTATACACGTAGATAGTCTAGATCGCCCCACATATTGATTCAATGGTCCATATTAATCCAATTTTAATTTTATGCTTCAAAAGTTGAAATTAATTATTCAAGGCCCTTAAAATTCATCTTTTCAGTGCCAAAAATTCTCAAAAGTTCCAATTAGGGGACACTTAAAATCTCGAGTCAAAACTCTAAATGGAACTAAGTCAATTATTCACTCGTATAATTAAGAAATTTCAAATAAATATCAAATGACCTCAAAAAATTATAATTCCTTCACTAATAGATTATTTGGAAATTTTAACATTTAGGGTATGTTACTTTTAGGTCTATTTGAGCATATCTCGAGCTTGTCCTAGCACAGTGCCAACTAAAGTTAGTATTCACTAAATCTTTGCATGAAATAATTTCTTGGCTCTACTAAAAGTTTTAATTATTTCATTTTTATCTTTTTTTGGCCCGTCAAAGTTTTATGACTAGTACTTCACCCTTTGATCATTATAAGGTGCTATGGATTCCTAAGAGACACTATTCATGCCTCGAATGTACTATTCTTGAAACCAAGATTCTCGAGCATTACAAACTCACTGCTCAATTCTAGTTTTATACACTTTTGGTCTAGTAAATCCCCTTCTTCCCTCATTAGCAATATAGAATTTTCTAAAACAAAAAAAGAATAGGGAGAAAAGAACTTAAACACATTCAATGTAAACCAAAATTAAGCTTAAAAAAATTCGTCTCATACCTTTAAGCTTCAAAATTGAACCACAAAATTTATCCATTAATAATATTCTCTCTTTTTCTTACTGTTAGACCCACATATAAAAAAAATCCCCTTTCTTTAACTCATCTTGCCATTTCCTATAGATAAAAAAATTCTCTCTATTGGGTCTTCTCCTCTATTTCTTTTTTTCTTTTTTGAGTCTAAGGGAGAAATTAAAAATTATTGAGATTTTTGGGAATCGAATAGATTGATATTTTTGTGGAGGCTTTTCTCAAAATTTCTTTAATTTAAGGGACTTCCTTAAGTTCTCACTATAACACCATATAAACTTATTATTCTTTTCAATCACTAGTTTCTTCTTTTCATTTATTTCGAAGGGCCTATCTTTTAATTTGAGCAAATTCCTTAATCCTTAAAATATTTTAGTCCCTCTCATAAATGCAAATTAATTTTCTATCTCAGCTCAAATATCTAAAATAGTTTTTTTATAGGAATTACTGAAGACATTAATTATTAATAAATTTATGATTAATTTATTTATTATTAGAATTATGATTAATTTTGTTTGAAAATAAAAATAACAAAATAATTAAATCATTTAATAGTAAAAATAAAATTTGATAAACTAAAATTATTTAATTTTAAATTATCTTTTTCGTATATTTCATATTGTAGTGTTTCTTTTATCAAAACATCGACGCATCATACATATATTTGAGTTAGCCATTTCAACCTTTGCTCTCTTCTTCCTCTTATTCTTTGTATTCTTTAACTGATCCTTTCTTTAAGTTGTAGCTTTATACTCAATAGCAGCAATTCCTATAAATCTTGATTTTTCCTTGGTCTAAAACATGATTTAAAACTTCAACATTAAAACTTTATATTCCTCTCAATATTCTTTACTCTACTTATTGAAGTTGTAAGTGAAATTACTAAATTTATAACCTTTTTAAGCTATTGACTTGAATTGGAGAAATAAGAAAAAATAAGAGTTTTTATTGAGTTTTAGAGGTAGAGAATAAATTTCTAGTGATAATTTTTTCTCTCGTATTTCTTCCATTCAAAACCTTAAACTAAAAATGAAGTTTGATGCTAGTTTTGATTATAAAGGGAAAGGGGAATTGGGTGTGGATTTCGAATTTACAATAGCCAATACATTTGACAACCAAAGATACCTTACTTGACATAACTTCAGTTTCCTTTCTCCCTCTCATATGATGAATTTTGCCTTATAGTTCTACTAGTGGTAACATGAAGAAAGAGAAAGGAGAGAAAATGCCCTCTGCTCTTCATTTTTCCCCTTTTTGTTCTTTTATTTATTATTTTTAATAATGTACAATTCTGTAAAAATTTTCAATTTAAATATTTTCTTTAAGTTCTTGCTTAATAGATGTTTTGTGATTTCAAATAAATTTCTCATTTTATAATTGAGTGCCTATTTCAATTATTTAAATATGTTAACTTTTTTAGTACATGAAATTATTCATTTTAATTATTTTTACATATAAATCATTTTTTAGTTAAATATGGGTTTACAATTAAATGTTTTTTTTATAATTATATCTTAAAATTTTTAAAAAAATTTAAAGAAATTAGGACCAAAACTTTGGTCACAATTATTTAATATCATTTCTTTAATTTATAATTATTATTTGGTCACAATATGGTCATAAGATAGTCATAAAAAAGTGCACGAATTTTTGGTGCCTCAATCTACAACCACTTTATAGATTTTGTCATTATTTGGTCAAAAATATTAATAAAAATAAAAATAAATAAAAAATTGTGAAACATCTAATTTTGGTCACTAATTTGGAACAAAAATATAGTGGTCACAAATTTTTGGTCATAGATTGGAGATTTTTTTTGTATTGACACTTCATCAAACTAGATATCACACTTGCTTAGCTTAGCATAAAGCTTCTCATCTCTTAAATTCTACAAAATAACCCTCAAATACTACTCATGATCCTATTTATTCTTGGCATAAACTAGACTATCATCAATTAGGATAACCACAAGCTGATCCTAGTAAGGTCTAAAGACTCTGTTTATCAAATCTATGAATGCTACTGGAGCATTGGTAAGCCTAAACAACATTACCAAAATTCATAATGCGCATATCTAGTCTAGAATGCTATCTTAGCCATATCCACTTCTTTAACTCTCAGCTACTAATACCTTGATCTCATATCAATCTTAAATAAGGTGCTAGCTTTTCTAAGCTGATCAAAGAGGTCGTCAATGTGTGGTAATGGACAATTTTTCTTGACTGTAACTTTGTTCAGTTACCTATAGTCTAAACACAACCTTAGAGAATTATCTTTTTTTGTTCCAAACAAAGCTAAGGTTCCCCAAGGTGACACGCTCCTACTTATCTAGCAATTCTTATAGCTTTATCTTTAATTCTTTCAACTCTGTAGGAGCCATCTTATATAGAGCTATAAATACTAGTGTTGTGCCATGATATACCTCAATCCCTAACTCGAGTTCCCGTTTTAGTGGTAAACTAAGTAACTTATCTAGGAATACATTTGTAAACTCTAACATAATAGTTATCTAACTTGCATCTTACCTATACCTCCTTATATTAATCAGATATGCTAAGCATACTTCACATCTTTTCCTTGTCATCCTCCTAGCTGCAGCCGCTGAGATGACATTAGATAAGTAATATGTCTTCTCACCCACTATTGTGATTTTTGCCCCATTTAATGTCTTAAGGGTAATCTATAATGGCTCAAAAATCTTGACTCTCATGAATAATACTTCCTAGGGTGAATAATGCTTCTCAAAACATGAGTTGCACTAAATATATGATAGCTAGTATTAATTATGAAAGAATTTTAGGCAAAGTTTAAAGCCAATTTGAAGTCGTTTGGATGGTTAAAAATGCTAAATAAGATTTTATAGTAGTGTCCTATGAATAATGCTGCAAGCAAAGCTATAGAGTAAATAAAATAAAAAGTTGCTCAAAATAATCTAAAAATATTATGACTTAATACTCAAATATTTTGAATAGTCCATTGGCTTTGAAATTGGAATTTTTTGACATTAAGAAGTATTTTTATTGAATTTTAGGTACATAAAATGCATTAATTTTTTGAGTTATTATCGTAGTTTAGGGTTGAGATTTTAAGGACAAAAATGGGGGAAAACCGATATTCCTATTGGTTATAATAATTTTTTGAACGAAGGAAAATTTATTTATGGAGAAGTATAAAAAGGGAAAGTTTATTTTCCTCTTATTACACACCATACATCAAACCCACCCCTCTCCTCCACCTAAAAGCCATCCACCTCCCTCTATTCCTTGATTTATTCCTCTATAAAGCCACCTATTTGGAAAAATTATACTTGAAATAAAGAGTGTCTTGGGATAAGCCCGTGCACACCAAAATCACTAGAAACGATGACAAATTTTGGGAGAAAAACCAATAAGATTTATAAGGTGAATAGTGACCACCCAACTCCTGGGTACTTTCTTTTTAAGTTAGATATTTCTCATGGGTTCTTAGGGTACTGTAGAGTGTATATCTAGGCTCAAAATATTTTTTTGACATGTGCATTATTTTATATATTTTTTTAAAGTTCATAACCTTTTGTATTCATAGGCGAAGCGTCAACTCGAGCCTCCCAAGGCAAGGAGAAGGCTTAGGTCAGCTTTGGACATCCTATACAACTCATTTTGGTATTTGTAATCACTTTAATTAGGAGTTAAATGCATGATTTTTAATGTCCAAATAGTTACATATTAGCATTAAATGCCATAAAATTGTTATAATGCCTAATAAATGTGTATAACATTAAATGACATTATTACATGGTATGAATGTGATACATGGTGAATGTATGTGGGCCGAATGTTCTTTAAATGATGTTATATTCATTTATGTGACAAAATGACCCTATAATGTTGTTATATGAC
>CANXYI010911494.1:0-11745 GCA_948208565.1 Hura crepitans
AGTTCTCAGCCTAATCTTGATCAAGGTATTTATAACTGGTGACTTTATTGGGGATGTGTCCTCCATAAGAATTTGCTTTGAAAGTTCCCTTCGATTAATATTAGTTGAAGCTCTAGTTCCAAAGTTTACTGGTTCCTAAACTGTATATCACATTTATAAATTGTCTCTTTTTTTCCTTTATGGTGGCATTCTGAAGCATTACCCATTTTCACTCAATTTAGGGGAGTGTTAGGGATGATAATCATAACTCTAAGCCTTATACCTATATGTATATAAAACAGTGAACTAATTGTTCATTACTACTTATGATTAGGAAGATCTGTTAAGAAAGACTTCATTTAGAGGATAATAAATTTGAGAATGTACTATACCATAACCTTATGTGATTAGGCTAGACATATTTCTTTTAGGATACCATAATAATTTGCACTTGTGTGTGAAGTGGACTTCTATGGTAAGGTGAATCTCGATCCTTTCTCGAAAGGTAAAGGTTTAACTATCATACCCGTGAAAAGATTAAACTTGCTTTATCTTAGAATGATCAAGATCCCTCAACGATAATTGTCAAAAATCTCATGCGTACTTAGAATAAGGAGTATTGTGACGTCAATTTTGAACTGTGCATCATATGTGTTCTCGCATCCCTTGTTAACATTTAAATAAAAGCCCACCTAGGGTAGATGGCTAGATTTTATGTGTGGGAGAAAACAAGTTAGAAGGAATTTGTTTTTATTTGTCCATACCTTATACATGTCTTGCATATCATGTATACATGCATACATTCATTACTTATAATCTTTTATCATGCATCATATTAACCTTTTGCGGATAATAGCGATTAAGGATTAGCTATCAGGTAAAATTGGCAAAAATCTCCCTATGACTAACTGATTCATAATCCCTTCATTCCAATATCAAAAGATTGTCTGAATCCGATCTTATACCATAGCTAATGACCAAGATGTCCCTATTTCTTAAAAACAGGTGATAAAAGTCCTAGACCATCCTAGGAAAGAGATTAAGACCATAATAAATGCCAAAGACCTACTTGTAGTCATTCATCCCATGGTTAAAGGCCTACAAAATGTTCTATTTACTTATTGCTAGTTCAAAAAAGATCTTATAGCTTTTAAACAAGTGATGTACGATTCTATCATTAATATTATGGCCAATACTGCACCTGACTCCTTCAAAATGTCCAACATTCATTGTATTATGAGATAGGAAAATGTCATTTATGTGAGAAAAAGCCCCACTTTAACCACCCAAATAATAGATCTGCCAAAACTCCATGGCTGAAGACAAGTGCTTCTCCTAATTATAAAGGCCTTTGTCATGGCATTGCAAGAACCTAAGGTTCGAAGAAAAACTAGGGCCTCTCCTATCTAAACCTATAAAGGCTTTACAAAAGCCTAGCTATCACTATGATCTCTTTTGTGAATATCAATAACACACCGAGCATCACACTAATGAATATGGACCCTCCTAGATGCAACTTAAGTTCTCACCAACCTAGCTAACAAGGAAGATTCAGCACTACCTCTAAGTAGCATGGCAACCTCTATGTTTTGTTTTTGAATATATTTTATACTTATAAACAAATTTGGAGTTCTAAACCTCCCTTTATCTTTTTAATAAAATACTCTAACTTCTATTTCATTCATATGATGTTTTTCTATGTGATAGCATGCATATTGATAATCATTACACATGTGGCATTAATTCAATTATGACTAGTTTGTTTAATCTCGGCATATGTAAGCATTTTTGGATTGCATTTACTATAGCTCTTGATAACAACGAAGAATGATAAAACAATAATAATAAAATGATGAGAAGAGTACATATAACATCTAACTATTAAAATAAGAGAACTTCTAGAGATATGACAAAGATAAGTATAGAAGGTTGAAATAAAAATAACCAACAGGCAAGCTAAGTCCATAGGGTTCAGTTCTTCACTCAATTGATATTTTCCCAAGCCTAAGCTTGAGAAAATAAGAGAATCTTGCATCATAAATTTATCTCCCTTTGAACAATACAAACACCTAAACATGATAATCAACTCGTGACCTTTCATTCTCATCACCCATAACACTTTATTCTTATCCCTAAAGCTTAAACCTAATGAATCCTACCATTAGATAGTCATTGAAAAGCTTAAAATAGTAAAGCACTCTGTGGATTAGAATCTTAATTAAACCTTTAACCAAATAAATCCTTGTGCTAAGCTCACAATTAATCCTATATGTATGGATAGAGGATCTTAAAAATAATTTACCATTTTCTTGGCCAAGTTCTCAATGCATACAATCAAAATCATCAATAAAAGAATCCAAAAAGTTAATGTCAACTAGGAATTTAAAATTTTCATTTCCAACCAATATTGACCTCGATGTTAATCCAACTCTTATAAAGGTGCCCCGAATAATTATTTAAAGCTCTAATAATTAGAAGGTGACTAATAAACTTTTAACAAATGTCTCTCTCTCATATATGAAAGCCTTATTACATACAGAGGCCTTAGTTCTTCGAGTAATCTTTTTTACCAAATTTCTCACCAAAATAAAACAAACCAAAAGCCAACATTACAAATTTGATAAGAAAGAAAAGCTGGCACTACCATATAAAAGTGGAAACATTTGAGGCAAAGTTTGACCTGAGGATCACCCAAGTAAGAGCTTACACTTGGTTAAAACATTCATACCTTCTATTAAGGTTACTCTACTTGGGAAGAAAGTGTGATATGTATAAGACTCTAGCAATTTCATCAATATGAGTTGACCAAGAAAACTCCTAAAAAAATATGATAAAAATAAAATAAAATAATGATAGAGAAAATGATAGTCCTAGTTAGGTCGAAGACTCTTTAAGATGTCTTACGTAAAAGTTAGAGGAATAAAAAAATTCAATCATGAAAACCCTAATGGCTGGTTGATAATAGGAGTTTAGTTTAATATGGTCCAAAATGTTTGAGTGCTAAAATTAAATGGACTAAGTTTGATTGCATTAAATATCTTTGCAATAATTATCTTCTTACACGTGTTGCCAAATAGCAAGCTACATCATAAAACCCTTATTAGAACTATAGCCCCAATAGTTTGTTACCTACCTTAATATAAGTGTAGTAATTTGGGGGCTAGGCATTAGGGCACGAGATCTCCTTACTTAAGAAAATGGTTGTATCTCTTAAAAAAACAAAGAAAAGACCTTATAAGGTTGATATTTTATGGTCACCTAAGCAAAAGTTAGGATACCCACTAGTGTGGAAGCTTCTTTCGAGAGGCACACTAGGCAAAAGTTAGGGCACAGCCTACTAAGGGAAAACATTTTGTCCTTTAGGCAAAAATTAAGGCAATGAAAAAGACAAAAGGAAAAAAAGGAAAAAGAAAAAAGGGAAAATAATAACTTGATAATTTGTAGGGAAGTGAGGGCACCACTATCAATAAAGGAACGTTTAAATTGATTCTCAATGGCTACTAATCTTACAAACTCATCTAAATCAAGTCGCTATTCACCTGTAATAAAATGGGTATAAGCTTTAAAAATAACCAAACCTAATCTTTTAAAACCCTTATAAACACACACACCTTTCTTCTTAAATAAATCCATTCTACTCTATTATCCTTGTTCATTTTTATGAAACCCTAGTAAAGCTTGGAACATCAAAAAATTGAAAATAATAATTTTAAAAAAATCACAGAATAAGAATTTACCATAAATTCTTTATGCAATTCCAATTTGCATCTTTTCACCTCATTGATTTATCGCAAACCACAGTGATCCTCTTGTGAACACCTCCAAGATATTCACATGAGTAGCAAATTCAATGAGAAATCTCCAAGCGGTGCACACCTAAATTTTATTTGTAGGTGCTAGTAAGAAATAAAATTTAAGAAGAAATATGGAGGAGAAGCCTCAAAAGAAGGTGAATTTATGGTAACAATAGAAAACTGTTCTCTTTGTTGAGGTTTCCTCTTTGTGAATAACTTCATAAGGATTTTTACACCCTTTTTATTCACCCCTAGGTCAAATTTTTCAGCCCTTAAACTTTTAAAATGTTAAATAAAAATTAGGTTTTTAATTAATTAATTAAAAGGACTAATCACTTAAAACATTTAATTAACACTTAATTAATATTTAAGCTTTTCTCTTGGGCTCTAAGCTCAATAAGCCTTCTCATTTTATTTCTTCTTATTTAATGAAATGAAATATCATTAAATACTTTATAGTTTTACCTCATTAATTTGCTTATATCGGTGTGTGACCCTTTGGGTTTCTGAAGCACATTGGCAATATAACAGTGAATCAGAATCCTAGTAAAACTAGGATTCGATGATTTAATCTAATTAAATCATTATTAAAATTCATTAATAAATTAACTATTATACAAGTCATTAAAGGCTTCTAGCAAAGCATAGTGACTACCTAAGTGTCAGAAAGTCAAGTGATTTGACTTAACCTTTCCATATTCAATTATATGCAATAAACTCTTTTCACACTCCTTTATCTCATCTAGGTTTGAGTATAGACTTGTGTCAGCTCAATGCTTATTTAAGTATGTCTAATTAAGCCTTGAATATGTTGTTCTAATGACATTTATCTTTATTTCCAAAATGCCCTTGTGAATCCCATTCACACTGCATTTTACTCTGGCTAGAGATTTATGAATAAAGATATCACTTAGAACTATGAGATAAACGTCCCTAAAATGATCTGGGGGTGGTGAATCCTCTATTGACCAGTCAACTACCTGTAAATGCCTCATACTATACCCAATCTCCTAGTTATGTATACCTTGTGACTAAAGGTAAAAACACCAGAGTCAAAGTGTAGTACTTAATACTTAAGATAGTTAGTGTCCTCAAGTTTAAGGATACTTACACAACTAATATGATGAGATCATTATTCATTGACATAGATCATTTATCCATATGAATGATCTAATTTTGGGTCTCTAGTGAACTTATCTTTTAGACAAGCATCCATTTGTTAACCCTGAGCATCAATTATGCCTATAGCTTGTGAGATTAACTGCTCGATCTGTGTAAGGATATAACATTTCCTAGTCTATCTGTAGTAATAATGTCTTATCTTATTAATACTATGACTTCAGGTAATTTTGGTATTATCACATTGGCACACAATAAGCATATCATGTCATGAACTCCTTTATGAATGCCTTTGTAATGTGATTATATACCAAGGATTTTGTTACATAGTTTAAGATTCACAATTAAGCAAAAGAATAAACATAAGCACCATGTAATAAAGAAATGCCATTTCATTAATAAATGAGATTCACATGTTATATGAAAAAATCTCTATTATATGAGCTCTAAGGCATACAACTAACAATCCTTCCAAGTTACATCAATAGCACCCATTTTTTAGTAAAGCCAGTAGCTGGTTTTACATGTATAATTTATGACATGCATACATATAGATAACACTATGTATGTAAGTAGTTTTATGTCATGGAATACATTGGAAAGTCGCATCCTATCATCCATATCATGCATGCATACATTTTAAAGAAATAGAAAGTTGGAACATTTAATAAATCCTATGTTAGATTAGAAACATAGGCATTACAACCATTACTTTCATATGTTTTTTTTGTTATTTTAAACACCTTTTCTCTACCTCTGGTGCTTTCATAACAAGTCTGGCAGAGTAAGGACATTTGAACACCACCAAGTACTAAGAATTCTAGGGATGCTCATAATGATCATGAGGGCAATTGATCTATAAATCATCTACATTGACACATGTATATCATGCAAATGTTATGTCTTATTAATTATAGACTCTCAAATTATAAAAACTATAGTAAAGGAATGAAAATTTTAAGGGTCTTGAAACCATAAAGAGAAAACCAAAAAAGGCCTTGCTGTACCAATGAGATGAAGCCATTAAACCATGACGGATACCTTGATAACTAAGGATAACATATCAAATTGCCCTAAAGCTAGAATAAAAAAATTTAGCTTAGGTTCTTTGGTGAATTATATGAAACAAACAATAGCAAGAGAAGGTAGTGAATAAAATAGAGAAAGAGAAGAGAATAAATAAGAGGTACAACACTTATTCCTTTTATAGTACCAAGCTATTCTAGATCTTTTTGATCTTATAAGATAACTACTTTAATGTCAAATGCTACACCATATGTCAAGCCAAATGCCAATGTAAGGGGGCCAAGCTTACTAGCTTTTCAGTTAAAAATGCATTGCCATTTGCCTCGACATAGAAGACAAGCTTATTAGCTCATCCTACCACTTCTACAAGAGAAAGTAAAATACTCGAAAAGATATACCTCTATAGAGAAAATTTACTAAAAAGAACAAATAAATAGCCCAAAAGCATGGCCACTAAACAGTGGCCTAGAGCATGGCCTCAACAATAACTTAAAACGTGGCTTCTAAATAATAGCCCAAAGCATGGCTTCTAAACAACAGCCTAAATCATAACTTCTAGATAATGGCCTAAAATATGGCTTCTAAACAATGGCCTAATGCATGGGTTCTAACAATTTAAATTGCTTAGAAAGGAATATAACTCACTTCCTAAAGAAGAATACAACTTAGATCACCTAGAGAGGGTTAAATTCAGATATCACATTTAGAGAGGGTCACAACTCATCTATTATATCAACTTAAACATTTGGCTAAGAAGGGTTCCTATCTTAGTTCTTATTTTAATATGGTGAAATGTCTCAACCCCTAGTTGAAAAAGGTTATCACCTAAGTCCCTATTTTAAGAGGGTGCAATATCTCAACCACTTACTGAGTAAAGGGAGCTCTCAAAATCAACCCGAGCATAAGTATATGTTAGGGCGTCAGATTGGTCAAAACCTAACCTAACAACTCGACACGTGAAGTTCCTCTAAATATGTAACCTGACCCTACCTAAAAAACCTGAAATTATTTAAGCCCTAAATCGAATAACCAGAAATCTAAATTAAAAAAATCTTTTTTATACCCTTTCAATCATTACAAATTACATTAATTCATTTTAATTTATCATAAAATTATAGTTTTAATAAGATTTCACAAATAAATTAATTAAATCCAACACATGAATTTCAAAATTATTATAAAAAATAAAATTTTTACATAAAATTAATTAAAATTAATATTAAAATAATTAAAAAAAAGCAGTTTGGGTCAGATCATTTGAGTTTCACTCGAATGAACCCAACCCGATACCTAAAAATTTCAAAATGTTTTTACCCAACTTGAATAGCCTAAAAAATCTATTCAATTCGGATTGGTCTGGTTTTCATGTTGGGCCTCTTTTGCTTACCCCTAGTATATATCCCTCACCTTTCTGAAACTTTGATGATGATCTGCACATATGTCTGTAACCTATATCAAAGTGGTGGCAACTATATATACTACATATGGGAGTTTGTAGTTCACAAAGAATCTAATGATGAGATTAATTAAGTAAAACTAGTTTTCAAGGATTTCTAGTTGAAAAGTGGGAGACCAAAAAACCAAAACAAGCCTGATTGAATGAGATATCAGTTAATAGGATATGATATTTATTTGATCAAATGAATACTTAAAACCTTAGACATAATCTTACAAAAATAAAGCTTTTGTGTGAACTAAATGGTTGATTAATGAAGGCTCATCTGGATGGATGAAATTCTTCGTTCGATCAAATGAACTTTCAAATACTAGAAAAGAACACACATCCCTATCTTATTGAATCAATAAAGGGTTAGAATATTCCAACCACTAGCCCCCTAAAGGGCAAAATTTAGCCCTAATTAAAGGGACGAAAAAATTTTACATAAAAAAGAACCAAAAACACTTTCCTAAGTAGCAAAAAAAAGATAGAGAGAGAGAGAGAGAGAGAAATATGAATTATAAAGATTTTCCCATATTTTTTATCTCTTTCTCACTAATAAAACACTTATTTTCAAAATCTAATCTTACTTTTTAGTAAGGAATCTAAAAGACCAAAAGGAGCTTATGTAACACTAAAAAATCCTAAGATCATGAATAATAAATCTCGGGGTCATGAATAGTGACTCTCCAAACTTGAATATTACATTTCTTATTGATCAATAGAACATGTTATAAATAAGCTATGAATGTAGTTTGGTATAAAAATAAGGACGTTTGGATGGTTAACAAATAATAACAAGTATGTTTATGAATAATACCTTTTGAGGTGTGAGTAATATTTCTTAAGACTTGGGTGATACTAATTTTATAGGATGAAAGTATTAACTAAGAGACAATTTTGGGTAAAGTTTAAAATGAAAATAAAGTCATTAAGATAGTTAAAAATACAAGTAAATTTTTTATAGTGGTTAACTATGAATAGTAACATAGTCAAAGCTGAACCATAAAATATTTTATTTTTACTTAAATAGAACTAGGAATGGTATATTTTGAGGCTCTAATATTCTAAGAAGCATAATGAGATGGGAATTAAAATTTTTGAACATCAAAAAAGTATTTTATAAAAATCAAGCAAAGTTTAAAGTCTCGATTTTAAACGGTTTTTCAAGGTTTTTTGAACGTGATTTGTTCGGGCCTTTTGGGTATCACTTTAAGTGTTTTTATGCGACTCCTAGAGATGTCAATTAAAGTTTCAAATGAGAGGAATAATTTTTACAAAGAGTGAAAGTGGAGTTTGGAATTTTGAAGCCATTGGATTAAAAGAATGAAGAATTATGGCCTTTGGATTAATGGGCTATATAAGAGGGGTCAAATGACTTATTTTTTTATCAACTTTAGAATAGTGCTTTTTCCTCCCCACTTTTCTAACTTAATGGCTCCAAAGGTGTTCTCTTCCACCATTTTTATTCTTTCTTTCCTCTATTTAATACCACAATTAAACATCTAAACCTCAAATTGATAATTTTCAAGCATTATTATGGTGATTGAATCAAGAAACATGGAGGTTTTTTTAGGAAATTTGAAAGAATTATATTAGAGTGAATAGTAACCCTATTCTATGTAAGTGGTTCTTTTCATGTTTAATATTTTTCTAAGTTGCTATAAAGCGCTAATATATGTATTTATAGTTAATTTTATTTTTGAAAGATTATGGTATTTGTTGTGAATTTTTTTGATTGTGGTTGAGGTTTTTATTTAAAGACAAAGAGAGAGAAATAAGGGGAAAATATGAAGATAAAGCTAATTAAGGATAAAAAAAGGTATTTTAAATCTATTGGTAAGTGTATCCAATATTTATATGCTTTAAATTATGTATGTGCATGATTAAAGTGTGTGATTGAAGCATAAAATATGTATGTTAATAAGGATGGACATCTATGTGTAATTAGTAGTTGACTTATGTTAAATACATGCTTTAATCATGCTCATGGATGAATTAAATGGTGTATGTACATGTTGGATGAAATTGCATATTGATGCCTTAAGTGATTATTAATTATTAGATGTGTGAAAATGATGATTAATGCATGTCATATGTGGTTAATTGATGAATTGGAAATATAGATATGAGTGTATAGCCGAATGAGAACTAACATGAATTTTGATCTATGCTATAAAGTAATGGCATGTAAAGTGTGTACTATATAGGTGTATAAGTATGTAATTGGGTGGTAACTAGTAAAAAGTATGAAGAACGGTGTACTTGGAAGGTATGTTAAATAAGGTCAAAACGAGTGTTGAGTGCGAAATATGCCTATGAACTTGCATGATCTCACATGTATGCACATTGTAGAATGTTATGTATGAATAGAAGTGATGAATATAAAAGGGTATATTATATGAATAAACTACTTTAGAGAAGAATGAGGCTTAAAGAAAAAGTATAGTGTGTGGCCATAATGTGAGTAATGTGTGTTAATGAATGGTTATTGATGGTAAAGAGTTTTAGTATGATCTAGTAATGAGTAATATGGAGAGGTTTGTTAGTTTTAATCAATATATGTACATGGTATGCATATGAATAAGTTATAAAAAATAATTAGTTATGCAAGTAATGATATATGATACACTTGAATGTATGAAAACACTATGATAGGAAAGAGGATAGTAAATGGTGATATGTGACGTAATGAATGAAAATGATGACACATTTCTTTAATTAAACCTGAAGGGATGATTAAATGATATATGATATGGAATAAACCATGTAGTAATGTATGGGATTAGAATAGGTAGAAATTATGTGATATTAATCTATGTTCATGAACTATGCTAAGGTATGTAATGTAATCTTACACTTTTTATAGATTATAGCTGAACCAAAAATGGAAATTGATCAAGTGAATATGTGTTTTAATTATATTCTTTTTATTTATATGCTTATAACATGATTATTGGGAATCATAAACATAACTGATGTTATTATGATAAGATTATGTATGCCTTGCCCTATATCAAATGGGTATCATATGATGTGGTAAATATGGGCATAAAATATAATGGCATTGTTATGCTTGTTTAGGCTAAATAGCTAATGTTATTGTTTTGGATGCTAAGTGTAATCTTGAGAAAAGAAGACATAATGGTTATGATATAAATATGCAAAATTATGATGCACGTATGATAATGATATGCTTATATGCAAAGAAAGAGATGTAAATGAATATTATGACTAAAAGATTATAATTACTCTATTTGGTCATTTATTGGCTAAATGACATGTTAAATATATGTACGCCATGCAAATATATAAAAACTAAATTATAGAATTGTGACGGCCTATATGAGTTAGACAACCTAGTTTGGATAGGTGGACTAGTCAACTAAGAAGATTAGTAGCTACTAGAGCACTTCTGTGCTTATTGTAGGCCTTTGAACCATCGTATTTACCTTTAGGATATTATTTAATTTCAAACCTTCGAGTCACCATTAGATCTTTAGGTTAACGTTAGACTTTATGGTTACTATTAGACTTTTGAATCAATGTTAGACCTTTAGGTCAATGCTAAACCTTCGAGTCACCATCAGCCTTTATGGTCACCAATTCCTGTTATCTAGTATCAAGATGTTGTCTTTCAAGTATAGGTAAAGAAAAGGAAATTATGTTTTAAAATAATTATAAAGAGTTACTAAAACAAAATATTTAGACATAATAAACTCATATGACGATTAATACATACTGTGCATGATTATTAATGGTACGATATACATATATATGTGGCTTTTATTGGATATTATCATAATGATATAACATGAGCCGAATATTAGTCATATGCCGGTAATGTCAAAGTATGTGGATATTTTTCTTAAAGAAATGCTCAGTTTGCCACTAGAATAAGAACTCGAGTTTAGTATCGAGGTTCTACCTGGCACTACTTTGGTATTGATAAATCCATATTAGATGGCACTAACAGATTTAAAAGAGTTAAAGATTCAACTTAAAGAAGTTGCTTAATAAGGGGTTTATAAGACTAAGCATGTCACTATGGGGAACACCAGTTCTATTTGTTAAGAATAAGGATGATTCTCTTTGGTTATGTGTGTATTACAGATAGATGAATAAGGTTACCTTTAAGAGCAAGTATCTTATGCCATGAATAGATGATATGTTTGATCAACTCAAAGGAGCTGGAGTGTTTTCCATAATTGATTTGAGATATGTATATTATCAATTGAGGGTGAAAGAGCCTGATGTTGCAAAGATAACTTTCAAAATGAGATATGGCCACTATGAGTTTGGTAATGCCATTTGGGCTTACCAATGCTCTTACAGCTTTTATAGATATGATTAATCGAGTATTTAGACAATATCTTGATTAGTTTGTAA
>CANXYI010911517.1:0-10681 GCA_948208565.1 Hura crepitans
ATTTCCCATGTTGAAAATGGCTAGGGAGATGATAGACTGGTCAAGTTATTAGGGGTTAAATGACTTAGGTTCCTATAGATCTAGTACTTGTGACATTTTTTGACAAAGTTATAGCAATCTATTTCTATAGTTAACTAGTAGTATCCCAATCGCATGATCTTCTTAGCGAAGTTTCTCCCATTCATGTAAAGACTACAAACACCTTCATACACCTCTGTGAGTATTTTTTGAGACTCTAATTCATCTACACATCTGAGCTAAATGCCATCCAACTACCTTTCGTACAGCATCCCTTGGTAAGAAATGAATTGAGCTAATAATTTCTATAGGACCTTCTTATCTTTCTCAGTTGCATGATCTGGGTACTGTATAATTTGTAGGTGTACTCAGATGTCATGGTACTAAGTAAATCAACATTGGTTTGTTCTTTTGTAAAGTTGACTATACCTATATAGGTGGGGAATCTTCGTTTGTTGAAGTACGCAGGTTTAGGCAAATCCTTTTTGTTGAGGTTTAAGACTGACATTAAAGTGGCTAGGGCATTTGCAACTTGGTTTTGTTGTTTAAGGATGTGATGGAAAGTGCATTAGTCAAACCCTTTCGATAGATCCATGAGTATTCTAACATACTTGCTTAAATTCTCATCCTCGATTTCCCAGTTACCTTTCACTTGTTGTATGACTAGCGTGGAATCCCTATATACATCAATTACTTTTACCCCCAGCTGATATAAAGTTTTGAGGCCATAAATGCATGCTTTATATTCTACTACATTGTTAGTTGCATGGAATTCCAACTTTCTAGCTAGGAATATCTGCTCACCTTTCGGATTGATGAGTAATACACATGTTCCTATGCCCTTTTGGTTTACAACTCTATCAAAGAATATTTTCCATCCTTTCAAGCATATTACCCCCAAATGTTCATCTAGAAACTCAAATTCTTCTTATTTTCCTTCGATTGGGTGTTATGTTAAGAATTTTGCCATTGTTCAGCCCTTAATGGTCTTCTTAATGACATAGGAGATGTCAAACTCTTGTAAAAGTAGGATCCAATGTCCCATCTTATGTATTAAAGAAGGTGTAATTTGCAAGTACCTGAGGGGATCATGTCTTGCTACTGCCTCCACCTTATATGATTGAAAGTAGTGGCATAGCTTTTTGGAGACCTAAATTACGCCCAAACATATCTTCTCCACTTCTATATACTTTTGTTCATATAAGAGTATGCTTAGGTAATAGACTGCAATTTCCACTCTAAACTCATCTGCTTGTGCCATGAGAGCTTTTATGGAAGATTCTTCAACTACTAGATATAGGATTAAGGATTTTCTAGGTTTTGGTGGTCTTAGGATAAGAAGCTTGGTTAAGTACTGCTTGATAGCTTAAAATGCTTTCGTTCCACTCTTTTGGTTGTCCTTTGCATAATAAGTTGAATATAGCCTCACAAATCGATGTAAGTTTGGTTATGAACCAACTAATGTATTGTAGTTTACCCAAAAATCCTCTAACTTTCTTTTCTGATCTAGGTGTAGGCATTTCTAAAATCACTTTTACCTTGTCTGGATCTACTTTAATCCCATTTTTGCTGACCACAAATCCCAACAATTTTCTTGATGTGACTTAAAAAATGCACTTCTTAAGGTTGAGCCTCATGTTGAAATGATCTAATCTTTGGAATAACTTTTCTAATGCTTCAAGGTGTCCTTACCTTTTAGTTGACTTCACCAGCATATCATCCATATAGACCTCAACTTCTTTGTGCATCATGTCATGGAAAAGTTTGGTAACCATCCGTTGGTAGGTTGCTCTTGCATTCTTTAGTCCAAAAGGTATCACTTTATACTAGTATGTCCCCCATTCAGTTATAAAGGTTTCTTTGCATTTGTCAATCACCTTTATTAAGATCTAGTTATACCCTCAAAATCCATCAATAAATAATTACATGGCCACCATAGCTTCACTATTAACTAATACATCAATCTGTGGCAAGGGAAAGTCATCTTTGGGGCATGCTTTATTTAGGTCTCGATAATTAACACACATTCTAACCCTTCTATCCTTTTTAGGTATTAGAACTATGTTGGCTAGCCAAGTAGGGAAGACCATCTCTTTAATGAACTTGGCCTCAAGCAGCTTGACCACTTCTTTTTTTACCTTTTCTACCCATTCAAGTCTTATCCTTCTGATCTTTTGTCAAACTAGAATGGTGTGATCATATGTTGGAATGGCATGTTTAGTAACTCCATGATCAATGCTTGGCATGTCCTCATAACTCCAACCAAAGATTCTTTCATATTTTTTTAGTAACCTCTCACATTTTTTCCTTTCATCGACAGTATTATCATAAGCAATTAATACATTTTTAGGTTGTTCATTTGTGCCAAGATTAAATGGAATAGTTTTAATGCAGTTAATGTCAAAAATGCTCATGTAATAATCATTTGGATGCATACTACCATCAAGAAAAACATCACATAAATAAGCAAACTCTTTGTTCATTTTATTGGAAAGAAAATTGTTTGCCTCAAAAAGGTCTCAAAGATACATTTCATCTATAAGTAAATGAAAATCTAAATCAAACACATTCTTAGGAGAGCTAGAGTAGATTTCTTTAACAACTGGTAGTTTAGGAAAGACTTCCTCTATCCACTAGATATGAGTGAGGTGACCCGATTCCTAATCAATGACATCTGCAAAGATCTCAAAGCCTGGCTTATGACACCACTTTCACTATTATCGATTATAGAGTCCCATCATACTTTGTAATCTTTTGGTTGACAAAATAGTCTTTTAAAGTATTCCCTTTCTTCAGGTTCCCACCTTTCATTTGGATCATATCCTAATCCTCTTGTGTCTTTTTAAGTGTGGAGCTGAAGTTGTTCAATTATACCTTACAAATTCTTCCCTAAACTAGCACCAGGGAAGAAATCCATTTTTTTCATCATTTTGGACACTGCGTGGTCTATGTAGTCTTCATAAATTCCAAAAACATGAAATCTAGTGAAAGGCTAATTAGCGATAGCCAATGTAGAAACTGTATGATCAATTTCAGCCTTTATGGTAATAGTGTTGCCTTCATATGGGAACTTGATCATTTAATGCGAGGTAGAGGGAACACCTCCAAGTTTATGGAACCAAGGTCTCCCTAATAGAATAGAGAATGTAGCTAGGATATCAATCATAGTGAATTTCACATCATCCATAATTAGGCCCACTTGAACTTTAGTAGTGAAGAAGCCTTCAACTTGTCTTCTTGTGCCATCTTATGTTTTGATAGTGATGGTTAAAGGGGGTTAAATCCTCTTTCTTGATTCCTAAACCAGATAAGATTTTAGCTAGGCAAATACACAGTAAAGAAACATCATCAACCATGGCACACCTTATTTTTTTTCCCACTTATCTCGACTTTAATGAAGAGAGCCTAGTTATTTTCTCTTCTTTCTAGGGGTAAGTCAGCATTAAAAAAGGTAATAAGGCATGTCTTTCCTATTTTCATCACTTGTACTAACTCACTTAGGGTGATAATGGTAGACACAGTAACTTAACCTAAGGCTTCAACTACTTTCTACCTATGGTCCTTTGATGACATTAGTAAATCCCAAATGCTAATGTTAGCTTGGGTCTTTTTTAGCTGCTTTAACACTTTATCATGCTCAACTTCCTTAGTTTTAGGTTCATTTTCAAGTAAGATCTGACCATTCTTGTTAACTCTTTCTACCATTTCTCCCTTAACCTTATGTGGCTCTCTTTTTCCCTCTTTAAAATCTTCATTAAAAGATTTATCCAAGAAGCTTTTTCTCTCCCTAAGCTCACCATCACTCTCACTCTCCTAAAAGCTGGTTAAAAGAATTGATTCACTTTCTCTCACCCCTTTATATATCTTTTAGTCGAATCCATAAATTTCTTTAAACACATATTCTTCAGGTAGCCTAGATTTAAGAAGGCAAACTGCTTGGTGTTTTGGCAAGAGATTTGAGGTGGCCTCAGAATTAGGTATTTGCTTAGTATCTATGAGCTTTTGGATAGCTTTTCTGAGGAGTTTGCAATTGTCAGTAAGGTGTCTAGTTTGTTGGTGATAAGCATAATATTGGTCGTGCCTATGGTTAGGTGGTAATGGTCTATTAGATGATTAAGGTAGAAGTGGTCGTAACTTACCCTCTTTGGTGAGTTTTCTCAAACACCATGACAAAGACTTACTTAAGTTAGAATACCTTCTACCTTGGACAACATGCACACCAGTTGTTTTATTTGCACCCCCAGCATTATTTCTTGTGAAAGTGGGATTGTTCATCCTTTGGAACCCTTTATTTTGATATTTGGCTTCTAGATCGATGGTAATGTCTTTCAACTATTCCTAGGTGTTGATAACTTTAGCAGTTAGCCCACTATTCATGTAACTATTTGCATTTCTAATAAACATCTTAATTTGATCAATATCCTTGGCTTATTCCTCATTTTCAAGATCTTGTCCCTTCATCTTTGCAAGTAATCAAAGAAACTCTCATTTGGTCTTTGCTTTACCAACTCCATATCTTTTAGGGTAATTTTTATACTAGTATTATTAGAGTATTGTTTATTCAATACCTATGCTAATTCATTTTAATCCTTTTTAACCCTCTTCTCTTGGTAATGATACCAATCCAAGGCTTGGCGTGTGAGAGACATGTTGAATAGGTTCACTATTTATTCTTCAAAAAGATGAGTACCTCTCATGGCAATAGCATATTGCTTATGAGTGTGGGGGTTAGTTATGCTATCAAACTTGCTTAAATCAGGCATTTTAAATCTATAAGGCATTGCTCAATCAGTCCTTAAGCTGATATCATCAAGGTTAATGTCTTTGCCCTCTGTGACTAGCATAGTCATGGCTTCCATCTTCTCATTGAGCTTCTTTAACTAGTCATCCTCAATTGCCTTAGAAGGGGGAACATTGTGGTATAATTTAGTAACAGAGGGAATTTCATCATTAGAAGATTGGTCATCTCCCCAATGTACTATTTCTTTTCCTTTATGAGTGTCTAAAGATTGACCCACTTCTTTGTGGTTATGAACCTAAGATAGGGCATAAGTTACAACTGATATCATCCTCTTCTTCATCTTATTCATTACATCTATAAATATGGCTATAGTTACATACTCATTAGCCGACATGGTTCCTCGCTTAGGTTGTATTAGTAGTGCTTCATTAACTTGGTTGAGACACTTGCCTATTCATTTCCACTGAGCAGTGAATGAAAGATCAATGGTGACTATCAAAATAAAGGGTTAAAGATGATGTATTCATAATATTAACAATGTAAGACGTTAATGATGTATGACATGCAATGCATGCTCGTGGTGCAAGAAAGACAAACACATACAAGAAAACCTTCCAACCTTATTTTGCCTACATACATGGTTAAGTCATTTTTTCCTAAGTGGGATTGCCTAAGTGTCATCGGGGGATGCATAGGTTCGTATATACGCTTATTAGGCCCAATGACCTTTCGTATTTAAAGTGCATTTGAATACAATGGCCTATGATATTTAAATTTTATTCAAAGTGAAATTAGGTTGGGCTTATCCCAGATAAAAGGCGCAATGGGTTTACCCCCACTCCAAATGAAGTTAAACATAATAGGACCACATAGCATTCATAATGGATTCATAATTTCTTAGGGTCATTCAACCTAGAGAAAGTTGCTAAACTTAACTATATGGGCTCATGGTTTAGTTAAAAGGGCTTATTAGCTCTCACAAGCAGAGGTCCCTCCTAACAAGTCTTTCCAATCAATGATAATAGCAATTGATTAGTTTAACTTTTCATATACCCAAAGGTACGAGGCTTGTGAGTGATAGATATGCTAGCACTTCTCTATTCTTGAATGAAAAATGGTGTCATGGTTCGCAACACCATCCAGGGTAATAAGGACATAGTATAAAAGAGTGTAATGCATGAGACTGATAAAAATTAGAATATTAGATGGCATATTATTTGGGCACTTTCAGATTGAGTTTCTCAGTCCCCAGCGGAATCGCCATTGTAGAGATTATGATATTTTTATTGGGGATAAGAGTGGTTAGTGGAGTCGCCACCTGACCTTTACACCAGGACCTTTGATCTTTTGTACCAGAAAGGTTTAGAATTTAGATCTTATTTATGCCCTAATAATATGCCTTCTTTGTATATTATAATACTTATCAATCTCATATCAAGCAAGCATGTGTTATATTTAAGCATCCATATCACCTTTGCATGTATAAGAAGTAAATTGCAATATTTAAAGAATACAATAAGTGTAATTGTACAGCCATAAATCAAGTCACTGATTAATTATTATTTGACCTGACAATTACCCGTAATTTCATAAGAATTAGCAGCAATTGCCCAACTGCCATCTCTAGGAGATTGGCCTTTTAGAAATACCTTTTTTATATAACTTTTGATTAGGAAAACTCAAATCTATTTTATTATGAAAAAATTGATTAATTATGTAAAAAATCATTTGATGCGAGATTTAAGCAATTGGCATATACAATAAGCTGTTTAACTAATTATTATAACCCAAAATAAATCAAGAGAAACAATAAGTACAAAAATAAAAGAAATAAAGTAAAGCCCTTGAATGGTCCTGTTTATACGTCATTTAGTTTGTGTGGACTCTATATGGTACTGGCTAATGTCCGTGCAAACTACGACTTATAATGGATATTATGTCCATCCAAACCTCTACTCCAGTGAGCAAAGTTACTTATATACAACTCAAAAGAAAAGAAAAGGTTGAACAATAACATATAAAAGATTCATATAAAATCATAAAGAAGATAAGAAACACAAATACATGTTAAAACTAGAAATCAAGGACAATATTCATGTAGACTACGTTCCTTGTGAGAGAGAGTCCATACAAATTTAAAGATAGAATATACAATAATAAAATAAGATCATCTGTACGAACTACTTTCCTTGTGAAAGGGAGTCTGTGCAGACTATACAATAATGTTGACATATTAACATGCATTTTAACGAATGAGATAATTTACACAACATGCTATCATTATAGAACAATATCAACATGGTAAATAAGAGATATTAAAGCATGATATATAAGACACTTAAGACATTATTTCTAAACATAAGTTCATGCGGACAACATATCATACACATGTAAAGAAAGTAAGTCCATGCGGACTTCATCATGTTTACAAATAACTCCATACAATTAAGACAAAGATAACAGAAATGAATATGATGTAATGACAATTAGTTGTACATTATGAAATAACTTAAAATTATAACCTACTCCTATAATCAAAGTGAGGATTACATAGAATCACCTCACTTATTGATCAATCCTTAGAGATCATAGGTTCATGAAATAATATCAATATACTTAGAAGAGACCTTAGATATTACCTTGTGAGTGAACTCTTCAAGCAATAGCACTAAGATGTTGGAGTCTAGAAAGAATTATTTTAAAGTAAGGCTAATTGGACTAGTAGAGTGATTCCTCTTTAGAGTCCTCTCACGGATAGGTTTATTTGTTGTTATCAACTTGGTTTTTAACCTTTTCCTTTCACTTGTACATAAGAAAAGTATTTATAGGCTTAGGTTTTAAGGGTTTCCCATTTAAAAGAGGTAGAATCCTAATAGGAATAGGATTTATAGTCCAAATAGGAAAATCTCGCTTATAGAAGTTTTTACATCGGCAAGTCTGTACGAACCCAGGTTGTATGCTTTCCCACCAGTCTATGGGCTTTAGGCCAAGTTTGAGTTAGTCCATATAGGAATAAACTTAGACCTTGCCCAGGTAAACCATGGGCCTTAGGCTTGGTAGAGTTAATTAGGCTAGTACGGACCTAGGTGGAAGATGTTCATGCAGACCTTAGTATAAGTCCGTGTAGACTTGCTTTCTAAAGGCTTATGCCATTACTTAAGTGCCTGTCTCTAGTGATCATCACAGGCAAAAAGGTGAGGTGCCTACAACCGTGAAATTTCATGAGCCTCTAAATGGGACTCATCGAGGATTTTTAAAACAAACGCGATAATTTTTGGAGGTTCAAGTTTTGTTTTAAAATCCCCTAAAGTTTCTACTAAAATGAAGCTTTTTTTGGATTGTTTGGGTGGCACACGGGCCCTATCCATACCACCTCACCACCTATATAAACCCCTTTGCCACCTAAGTGGCCACCTCTACTCACCTCCTCCTTTCTCCTTCTTTCTTATCCCCTTTGTTATCCTAACGCCATTTTCAATTTTTCACCTCCATTTTCATTCCTTTAATCTAGTTTTTCTTTATCTATTACCACCATAAATTCCCTAATTATGTTAGGAATTGATTTGTGAAGGTGTTGGAAGCCATCAGAGTGGCTAGAGCTCAAGAAAAATCAAGATAGCTTAAGGTGTACATCAAATAGGACTAAAATGGCAACTCTTTATGTGTAAGTATTTCAACCCTTTTAATTTATTTCCTAGGGGATTTGATAATTCTAAGAATACCTATGTGATTGGAATTTAATTTGGAGGTGTGTGTGATTTTTGGTGAATTTTTTAAGGAGAGATGGCATGAATGGAGGTTATGGGAGAAGTGAGGTGTTGGTGAGTTCTTTCAAGCTTAAAGTGAAGCATTCAACTCCTTTGATAGGGAGTTAAGTGAATTTAAAGCAATTAAAGCATGTGTGATGAAATTGTTATAACTTAAGCTTAAAATCCTTATGTGGAAGTAGTAGAAAATGTGGATAATGTGTGTGAGTTGATGGCCTAGGCATGTAATTAGACTAATCATATGTAGAATGAGTGATTGGAATGATAATTAGGTGGATAGCATGCATGGAAGGGCAAGTTTCCCTTTTGGTTGAAAGCTTTTGTGTGAGAATGTGTATGTGTGTATAGCTTGTTATGGTGTTATAGCATGTTATTTAAGGTATTTGAAATGAATAATGCTTGAATTATAGGTGTAAATGGTGTGAATTATGAGTTTTAGTGTGTGTTTCCTTACCGAGAGGTTCCTTGGTAAGTATGCTAAGTGTATGGCATATGAGATTAGCATGTTGTATGGAATAAGGCTTGCTAAGGATGGCATGATAGGTGTAGGCAAAGAGATGGGTGAAATCAAGCTTGTGTGAGTGTGCGTGTATTGTGTTCGAGGCATGATCATAGTGTATGTTAGCTTAGTTTGCATGGCAAAGGCATAATATGTGTGTGGACATACTTGTGTGATGTGTAAATGTGTGTATGCGTGCTTGAATGTGATTGGAAGCATGTGTAAGGGAAATTAAGGCTTTTGGCCAAGAGCTTTGCAAGGTAAATTGGCATGAAAATAAGGTATGGCTTAACTAGCACATGTGTGTGTCATGGCATGACATTTGTGGCATGAATGTGGCATTATTCATATGGCATGATCTAGGTGAATGTGCATTAGTATGGCATGAAATGAATAACATATGGGACACTTTTAAAGGATCAAAAAAGATTGAGAAATGAACTTGAAAGTGGCTTAAAATGGTATGAAAAATGGACTTATTTTAGGCATGAAATTATACCTTAAAATGGCCTAATTTGTGATGATTGGTTAACTTGGCATTGGAGCCATTTGTATGGAAAATTGATATCCTTATTTAAGTTTGGCTTTAGGCCTATGGAAATGCATGAATGTTGGTGTAGTTGGCATTGAAAAAGGATCTAAAATGAACCTAAAATGGCCAACGCAAATAGGTAAAATGACCTATAACTGTCCCGTTAAAAATGATTTTAGAACTATAATTAAAATAACTATTTAACATGTGAATAATTGAGAGAAAATAATGGGCTAGACTGGATTTAATATGCTTGTAATTATGCCTTTAGAAATGGGTTAACATGTTACAAAAAATTTTACCTGTAATTACTCGATAGGGCTAAAAATGACCTGTAACTATTCAGGTCAAAAATTAATTGTTTGATAAAAATTTTAACTATATGTTTTCTAACTTGTAATATTATATAAAGATGATTAGTAAATAAATGAACTTAAATGAAGTCAAATGCCTCATTAGTTAGACACCCCCTAGATAGGTTGACCGGTCAACTTAGGGATTAGCAACTGCTAGATTATCTATTTATTAGACTGGGTCGGTGCAGTGGCTGAGGTTCATAATTGAGCCATTGTACTAGTCTGTAGGGTAGACAATCTTCATTATTGACTGTATACTAGACTATGTTGATGCAATAACGAAGGTCCTTAAAGGGGCCACTGCATTAGTCTGTTGGGCATATCTAGAGGAATTATTTGACATGATCAGTGCCCTTGGGAGGTCTACAGACTAATCGCTATGCACAGTTACTTAGTATTTTTCCCCTTGAGAGGTTTCTATAAACTGATCCCTATGGCTATATCAGGCCAGTACAACAATCAGGGTCCAAAATATGGGTCACTGCACATTTTTCAGTTCCCTCTTGGTCTAGTGTTTGTAAGGGTCGTCTATCTAATCGGGCCTATGAAATGGATTTAAAATAGAGAAAATTTTAAATTTAAAATAGTTGATGATCATTTCTGATAGAAATTTTAATGAATACACCTCAGTAGCATTTTGGTAATTTTAAAAAAATGACATATTATCTGAATGGCATCAATCATCTAGCATGTTACTCACACACTACACCTAGACCTTTATTTTATGCTTGCATGTGTGTGTTAATACATATAGCTTGTTTTAAATGG
>CANXYI010911628.1:0-11942 GCA_948208565.1 Hura crepitans
TGTTATTATATTTTTTTTATATAAAAATAAATTTAAAATTATAATAACAAAAAACTCTAAACCAAAAACACCCACAACTAACCCCCCCACACCCGGGGGGGGGGAGTGAAAACCTTGTAATGAAATCTAGACAGAGTAGGAAAAAAAGGGAGAGCAGGGGAAAATCAATTATTGAGCAGCAGGTGATTTGGTGTAGGGAAGAGACCAGTTGTGTTTTAAGCCATTATTGTTCTTTTAATATATGCGAGAATGATAGAACAAGAGAGAAAAGAAGTCATCATGGTAAAAGTGCAATGCTACACAGCGATACTGATATGCATAGTGGTGCAACTATTTAGCTGTTGTGTGTAGATAATGTGGTACATAGCGACGATAGGGGCAGAATGAGACAACTGCCATTACATGATAAGAGAGACGATAGGTTGTTACAGTAATTGAGAACAGGGAAAATTAAAGAAGAATGGTTGGACTACTTAATGGATGGTAAAAATAGGGAGTTCAATCAGATAGAAAAGTAATTGTGAGAGGGGAAAGCACAATAGAGCTTCTAGTTATCACCACATTGGGGTAGTAGAATTCTTTTATTCTAGGAAATTAGGTACGTGTAGAGTAGTAGCAAGAAGTGTAATACTCCTTGAATTGTGATGAAAGCTTCAGATATGAGATAAAAGGCATGGATACGTATGGAGATATTACTGATTGAGGTAAGGACTTTAGCCCTCTTGCTTTCCTTACTAATTAGATTATGTAATTGGTAGCTGTGTTTGGCTTTATCTTAGGATGTACATCATTGTCAATGAGATACTAGCTAGTGAGTATCGATGTAAGGGATGTTGAATTGTAATGGTATAAATTTAAAAGAAGGAATGTCTAAAAAAGAACTGATTGCAGGTGAAGCTAATTATACTAATTATAGTTTTAAGCTTTATTAAAGAAACCATGTTTAGGTGCTGCGTAAAGGAAATCCAATAGAACCTTAGAGGGTTTAGGTTTTAATAGTCACACACATCATCATTTTTACCATCCAAATGATGGTTGCACTAAAAAGTAGTTCATTTATGCTTAATATAAGGGTAAGTACTATAAGCCCATATACAAAAGTTATTTTTTTAGCAACCCATGCACCTCATTGTTTTGAGTAAACCTCCACATATTAGTTTAAATTCTATGACTAGTATTCACATGTATTAATAAGTATTAAAAACACAACTATGCTTGAGTAGTAGACAATACTTACAAACTATGGATAGATTGAACATTTTGCTTGAACAATGGCATCAACAGTGAAATATGTAAGTAATGGAAAACCTTTTTAAGAAATATGACTAGGCAATAGAATACTAGAGATTAATTACTTCTGTTTCTAAAGCAAACCACCAGAATACAATAAGAAGTGCTAGTTAAACATGGTGGAGTCAAGTATGATGAGGGAGGAACCCTCATAGTAGAATTATAAAATAAAAATTATGTTAGAGAATGCGATATATTCACAAACATATACCAATAAGTTTAATTGCTTTAGGTATGATGTTGGTCTATCCTAAAGACAAATTCCTATGTTTAATAGAAAGATAAGGGCTTCTAGCCTCTTTAAATAAGTAGTAAGCTTCTAATGGCATATGCATGTTAATCTATATGAGTCTTTCCTTTGCTTTGTAATATAATTATGATTGACATGAGTCACCTATGCTTAAACATGTTGTGTAAGAGCTAGGAACCTCTTATGAACATCATATGGTAACTGTGTATTAAGAACCTATCAAGTGTCCAAATTAACTATATGAATTCAATTTATTTCATAATTATAAGAAAAAAACTCAAATTAAGAGCGTTATTTTAGTTTCTATTAATATAGATAATAGCAGAATAAAGTGTCCTAAGCAAGAGCAGGGGAATGGCTTAAAGTATAAAGTAAACTTTTCAATAATTACTAATTTAATATAACTTTTAGTTTTACTTAGCAAATTGAACCCATTGTATGAGGATGCAAGTAATTTCATCATGAGACAAGGATAAGATAGAGGATGAAAGGTAATTAATGATTGAATTTGATTTATAAAGCTATCTAGTTACAGTTAGTTATAGTAAACTTGTTTGCAATAGTATGTATGTTAGTAAACTCATTCATTGCATAACTAATGTGTTGTCATGGTCATATATACACTGAAAGCTAGTAAGCATCACTAAAACATTTGTATTAATTACTCAAGCTCTATTCATTGTATTAGCTATACATTAGCCAAGTATTAGTGCATAGCCTTTAAGTGTCTTAATCACACCCGCTAAATATCTATAAAGCTACCATTAGTCAATGATATTTAAATAGGAATATTGCAAAAAAATAAAGGAATAAGAAATATAAAATATAATAGAAATACATAGATAGAAGTAGATGGAACTAGCCCTACAAGGTTAAATTTTGTCAGCTAAGGATCTCTTATGTTAAGAATATCACTCATGCATTTAATTACCAAAACAATATTATGTAAAATAACTGAAATGAGTGAAAGCAAGCTCATAACACTAAAAGATAAAAATCAGTGTACATTTCTCTCAAAACTATGTTTTAAGGGGATAAAAGTAGAGATCTAGAGCCTAAAGGAAACCTTAAAGAATCAAGGTTGGGGTAACTTTGGCTTGCCAAAGATGGATTTAATATAGATCTATGATAGTTATCATCTCAGCACAAATGCCATATATGTTATTTACAGTGACTATGGTTAAGGCCACAAATATTATTAGCTTATAGAAATTTATCAACTTTATTAGCTTACAGTTATCAGCTTACTAGCCTATTTACCCTTTCTTAAGGTCATTATGGTTGTGTTTTATACTGGGCTCTAGATAACTTTAGAAGACTAGCTTTAAAAATGATAATGGTACTTGTACTTAAAACCAAAAACAAGTATAAACTAGAATTGATAGAATGGTAAAGGCATAAATACTTTAAAACTAGATATAACAAGTATTGAATAATGATTATGACAAGATGTTATGTATCTATGTATATATAAAGTAATATCGATTTAATTATAATGTGATATAAAGTGGAAGAGTTGCTAGTGCACTCTTAAAAGCATATGCCAAGTTAGTACAGTTTTAAACATAATAGAGTATATATTTATTATGGTTACAAGACTCATGAATCAAAGTATGATATAGACATTTATAAAATATTGAAATACAAATATTTAGGTGATATTAAGTTAGAGAATGGTAACATTTATCTAGTAATAAGGCCAAGTGGTTACATGCCATTAGCCTATGAAATATGCATGATATATATGAAGAGGTATAAGATATTAGACAAGAATAGGACATAAACATATATGAATGAATTAGTTATATTAACCATAGAGATGCTCGACAAGTTATGACAAAAAATGAAAACTGTAATGTAGTAACACACCTTCATAATTTCTAGTAAGGAGTCCTTAAGGCCCATAAGTTTGATTAAAAATGATTTCATCAACAGCTTAAGTATGTACTCAATTATATTTATAAAATTCTAAAAAGGTAAGTATGTCAATCCTTCAAAGATAGATTATCAATATAACTTTTGGTTTGACATGTAGGATATGGGAGAATAGTGAGGAGGGCATTCAGGTTGCTTAGTCTTGACTAAAAGGACACCATATGGTGACATTACATTTTGTCTAGTGGATAATTTGTAACATATTATAGTATATAAAAAGGGTTCATACGTATGATACATACTTTACGTAGTAGATTATATCTCATTATATAATTATAAGTATGTAACCCACACTAGGATTATGGTTTAGGGTTTATCATGTAAAGTTTATATGTGTATATATATTTACATGTATGGGGGTAATTGGGTATAGGTTGTCAATTCAGGTTAGGTAAATTGCTATACAACCTTTCCCTACTTTGGGAGTGAGTATAGCTATGACTTGGAGTCTCCACAAAGATTGATAAACTTAGTGACATAATGTTATATATGCATTATATGCTAATAATGTTATAGTGTGTGTATACATAGATATGAGATACAAATGCATTGATGTGAATAATGGCGATGAAGTAAAATTACAATTGTATATGGTATGGTGAATACGTTGAAGTAGTGATAGATGGTTGAACATATAAGTGTGTCGGAATTGTTTATTTCTCAGGTGAAAATTTTTTATAGGCTTTTGGCAGTCGTTATGCTGCTAGAATTTTGATTTTGATTATCCATTTAGTAAAACTTCATCCCTTGTAAATCTTAGAATTTGTAATTAAGCTTAGTTAATTCCTTAATTAAAGTAAATCTAATTTCTCAAAATCTCATAAGTGTTAAGCTAAATATTAATTAATGACCCTCTTATGGGATACACGGATGTGTCTAAAAGGTAGGGTGTTACATAGTGGTATCAGAGCAAGGTCCATGGTCTTAAGAAGTTTGAATCAAATGCCCAAGACCATGTATGCATTACCTACATATTGCATGTTGGGTTGAACTAAAAGTATCGTTCTTAGAAAAACTGTTAACTTATGGGAGAGTGTTAGCCTCGGATACTCAGCAAGCTTCCATAACCCAGGGAGAATAATAAGTAAGTGGTTTATTTTATCTTAAAAAGTTATGTTTATTTACTTTTTTTTATTAAAACATAAAGCTTAATGTAAAGGGGTTTCCAAACCTATAGTTTTTGCATATGTGAATGATTTCAAAATTTTAACATGTATGTGTTAGTGTATATACCATACTTGGATAAAATGTCATGCAAGGGTGTACTACTTTGTAGTTTATTTGTGAAACATAAGTTAACTATGTGAACTAGGCATGTAAGCACTCTAGCACCCTCTTTCTCCCTCCCTCTTTCTTAAATTAAGCATTTAGTCAAAAGCTGAGATTTAGCTTAGCCATAATGCACATTTTGATTGTTAAATGAAGTCTTAGTTAAATGTATATGTACGGATGGGTTGAGGTATCCAAAGGTAAATCCGTTAGTATGAGAGGGGATGCTAGAATTCAATAGCTAATAATTTGAGTCCAGCATAAAAATTATGATCCCTTATCTCCTAGCCTTGTTAATAGAATTAGCCTTTCCAAGCTATTTGAGTATAGTTAAACTCAACGAATTTATTTTGATATGACAAATGCATTTACTTTCATTCACTTGTTGATTTTACATATTCATAACATTATATTAAGCGTATGTGCATTCTTAAGCACTTACACATATGCAATATGTTCATGTTCATCCCAAGGTGCATATCACAGACATAATAGTGATTAAGTTCTTTTGTTTTAGTACTTATGTATAAGATGTGTGTGCTAAGGTCATAGATCAAACATATTAGCAGTTGCATTAATGTCCATAGCACTTCATGTAATTAAGTAAATGTAAAGGAACAACATAAAAGAGCAAAAATTCTAGGCATGAAACACATAAAACATATGATAAAAATAGTGCATTTAAAACACATGAATAGAAATAGGCAAACATCAACATTTATAATGCTAAGCTTTTGGAGGAATCAATAGCCTTTGTGTAATGTTTGTGATTTATTATGTAGTCATAGCCTATGAATATAAAATTATGAATAGGACATTACTAGTAATAGTGGTATGGTAAACAGGACTTACATGCATATAGAAGCATATAAAAAATAAACCTAATATGACAACTGACTAATAGAAATACATATAAATGAGATGGTACAATAACCTAGGATGGTTGCATCAATAGCATTATATAAGGAATCTAGATTATTTTGAGGATAAAATAGCTTAAGTTGGGGAGAATATGTAACATCCAGGACTACTTTAATAAGTTACTATTATTTAAGCATGTAATTTGGGAAAATTGAGGTAATCAGTTGTTAAGTGATGTTAAATGAAATTTATTTATTTTTAAATAGAAGAGAATAAGCCAATTAAGGATGATTTACAAATGTATATGTAAATATACATAAATAGAAAAAATATTAATAAAAATAAGGATTAAAGGATTTAAATGCAATACTAGCATATTAAGTACGTGCCATTAATAATTTAAGTATGATAATATAATTTCAAAGAATAATTGACTAATAAGAAAATAAATAAATTTACTTTAAGAAGGCACTTTAATTTGGTGTATAGGTTGCAAGGATAAATTAAATTAATTAGTCAGTAGGCAAAATTAAATAGAGACATTGGCTGGTTACAGGATTATAATAGAAAAGAAAAGGGGAAATGATCAAAATTGAAAGCTCATAAGCTAATAAAAGGAGAACTAAAATCTAAAAAAAGGGAGAGTGAAAACCTTGTAGAGATATCAAGACAGAGTAGGAAAAAAGGGAGAACATGGGAAAATCAAATAATAAGCACCGGGTCATTTGGTTTAGGGAAGAGAATAGGTGAGATTTGAGCTATTGTTATTCTTTTATTGCATGCAAGAATGAGAGCACAAGAGAGGAAGGAAGTCATCAGGGTGGTAGGGTAGCATTATGTAGCCCTACTACTGCACATAGTGGCATAGCTACTGGTGCTTAGTAGCACCATTTTTGTAGTTGTTATGTGCAAATAACATGGTACACAGTGACAATAAGGGCAGAACGAGCCAGCTATAGTTACACGATAAGAGAGATGATAGGTTGTTATTGTAATTTAGAGAAGGGAAAAGTGAAGAATGGCTAGAGTATTTAATGGATGATAAGAAATAAGAGTTCAATTATACTCAAAAGTAATTATTAGAGGAGGAAGCATAACAAAGCTTCAAGTTATCATGAGATTAGGGGAGAATAGTTCTTTTATTCTAAGAAATTAGGTATATGTAAAGTGGCAACAGGAAGATGAATACTCTAAGAATTGTGATGAAAACTTTAGACATGAGATGCAAGGCATAGATATCATGTGGAGATATCAATGATTGAGGTAAGGACTTTGGCCCTCTTACTCTCTTTACTGATTAGATTAACTTAATTGGCAGCTATGTTTGGCTTAATCTTAGGATATACTATTATTGTGAATGAGATACTAACTGGTGAGTATCGATGTAAGGGATGTTGAATTATAATGGTATACATTTAAGGGAAGTAATGTCTAAAACTAAATTGATTGCAGTAAAAGCTAATTATATGAATTATAATATTAAGCTTTAGTATGGAAACCTTATTTAGGTGCCATGCACAGGACATCCAATAAAACCTTAAAGGGCTTTGATTTTAATTGTCTAGCATATCATCATTTTTAGCAACCAAATTATGGTTGCACTAAAAAGTATTTCCTTTATGCTTAATTCAAGGGTAAGTACTATATGCCCACATACAAAAGTTATAATTCTAGTAACCCATGCACTTTATTTTGTTCGAGTAAACCTTTACATATTAGTTTAAATTCTATGACTAGTATTCACATAAATTAATAAGTATTAGAAACACAACTATGCCCGAGTAATAGACAATACATAGAAATTGTGGATAGATAGAACATTTTGCTTGAATAATGGCATCATCAGTGAAATATGTAAATAATGGAAAACCTTTTTAGGAAATATGACTAGGTAATAAAATACTAGAGACTAATTACTTATGTTGCTAGGGCAAACCACTAGAATACAATAAAAAGTGTTAGTTAAACATAGAGGAGTCGAGTATGCTGAGGGAGAAACCCTCATACTAGAATGAAAAAAGAAAGTTTGTGTTAGAGAATGTGATATATGCACAAACCAATACTAATGAGTTTGATTGCTTTGGCTATGATGCAATATATCCTTAAGACAATTTCTTATATTCTATAGGAATATAAGGCCTTTTAGCCTCTTTACATAAATAGTAAGCTTCCAATGGCTTATGCATGTTAATTTACATATGCCTTTCCTTTGCTTAGTAATGTAATTATGATTGGCACGAGTCACCCACACTTGAACATATTGTGTAAGTACTAGGAACCTTATATGAACATCATATGGTGACTGCATTTTAAGAACCTAAATCAAGTGTGTGAATTAACTATGTGAACTTAATTTATTTAGAAATCATAAGAAAACCCTCAAATCTAAGAACATGATTTCAATTTATGTCAATGTAAATAATAGCAAAATAAAGTGTCTTAAGCCAAAGCAAGGAAGTGGCTTAAGGTATAATCTAAACTTTTCAATACTTACTAGTTTAATATAACTTTTGGTTCTACCTAGCAAATTAACCCCATTGTATTAGGATGCAAGTAATTCCACCACAAGACTAGGATATGATAGAGGAAAAAAGGTAATTAAAGATTGAATTTGACTTATAAAGCTATCTAGTTACAATTAGTTATAGTAAACTTTTTTGAAATAGTATGTATGTTAGTGGACTCATTCATTACATACTTAATGTGTTGTCATGGTCATATTTACACTGAAAGGTATTAAGCATTAGTAACACATTCATATTAATTACTCATGCTTTATGCATTGTATTAATTGTACATTGGCCAAATATTAATGTATAGCCTTTAAGTGTCCTAATCACGCCTGCTATATTTTTGTAAAGCTATCACCAGTCAATGATATTTGAATAGGACTATTGTAGAAAAGTAAAAGATTAAGACACATAAAATGTAATAGAAATACACAGATAGAAGTAGATAAAACTAGCTCCACATGGTTAAATTTTGTCAGATAAAGATCTCTTATGTTAAGAATATCACTCATGCTTTTGATTATAAGAACAATATTATGTAAAACAAATGAGGTGAGTGAAAGCAAGCTCATAACACAGAATGATGAAATCAGTGTACATTTCTCTCACAACTATGTTTTAAGGGGATAAAATTAGAGATTTAGTGCTCGAGGTAAACTTTATAGAATCTAGGTTGGGGTAACTTTAACATGCCAAAAAGGGATTTTATGCAGATCTATGGCAGTTATCATCTTAACACGAGTTCTACATGAGTTATTTACAATGACAGTGGCTAAGGCCATAAATATTTACAACTTCTAAAAACTTATTAGCTTTATCAACTTATAGTTATTAGCTTACCAACTCATTTACCCTTCCTCAGGGTCACTCTGAGTGTGTTTTACCCTTGTCTCTAGATAACTTCAGAATACTAGCTTTAAAAATTATAATAGTACTTATACCTATAAACCCAAACCAAGCATAAACTAGAATTGATATAATGGAAGAGGCATAAATGTTTTAAAACCAGATATAATAAGGATTAAACAATGATTATGGCTAAATGTTATGTATCTATATATATAAAGCAATATGGGTTTAATTATAATGTGATACAAATAGGAAGAGTTGCTAGTGCACTCTTATGAGCATTTGCCAAGTTAATGTAGTTTTAAACATAATAGAGTATGTATATATTATAGTTACAAGACTTATAATTCACAATGTGATATAGACATTTATACAGTATTTAAATACAAATATTTAGGTGATATTCTGCCAAAGAATGGTAACATTTAGCCAATAACAAGGCCAAGTGGTTACATGCCATTAGCACACATAATATGCATGATATATATAAAGAGGTACAAGATATTAGACAAGAGTAGGACACATACATATATGTATGAATAAGTTGTATTAACCATATAATTGCTTGAAAAGTTATGACAAAAAAGGAAAACTATAATGTAGTAACACACCTTCAAAATTTCCAGTAAGGAGTCCCTAAGACCAATAAGTATGATTAAAAATGATTTCATCAACTGCTCAAGTATGTAATCAATTCTATTTATAAAATTCTAAAAAGGTAAGCATGTCAGTCCTTTCAGGATAGATTGTTAACATAGCTTTCAATTTTATGTGCAAGATATAGGAGAATGCTAAGGACACTCAGGTTTCTTAGTCTTGACTAGAAAGACACCACATGGTGACATTTTATTTCATCTAGTGGATAATTTTGTAACATATCATAGTATATAAAAAGGGTCCATATGTATGATACATACTTTGCATACCAAATTATGTCTCATTTTATAATTATAAATATATAAGCCATGCTAAGTAGTGAAGTAGTCTACGTTTAAGGTTTAGCATGTAAAGTTCCTTTGTGGATATATATTAATGTGTTTAGGGGTAATTAGTTATAAGTGGTGAATTCATCTTGGGTAAATCCCTATACAGCCTTTCCCTATTTTAGGAGTGAGTATAGCTGTGATTTAGAGTCTCTATAAGGTGTGATAGACTTGGTGACATAATGTTATATATGCATTGTTGGCTAATATTGTTATAGTGTGTGTATACATAGGTATGAGATAAAATGCATGTATGTGATGTAATGACAGTGTAGTAAAAGTACAATTTTTTGTGGTATGGTGAATACACTGAAGTAGTGATGGATTGTCGAATGTATAAGTTTTATAAAAGTGCTTTTATTTCTCAAGTGAAAATTTTTAGCAGGCATCTGACAGTCATTATGTTACTAAAATTTCAATTTTGATTGTCTATTCAGTAAAACTGCAGGCCCTATAAATCTTAGAATTTTTAATTAAGCTTAGTTAATTCATTAATTATGGCAAAACTAATGTGTCAAAATCTGATAAATGTTAAGCTAAATATTAAGTAGTAACCCTTCATGGGATACACAGCCATGTCCAAAGGGCAAGGTGTAACAATTAGCATCTCCTATAGGGTTTCACTGAGGATCGGGTCGAGGTGTTACATTAGGTTGTATCAGAGTAGGTTTCAGCATTTCTTAGTGTAGTATGCATTAATGCCATGGTCTAGGGTTTATGTCTTAATAAGGCTACATTATATGAGGTTGATTATTTGTTCTATTGTAATAAAGCATGATGAGTGAATAGACCCCACTAGAATAAGGGGAAGATATGGCAAGTAATGCCCTGATGATGAATCATAGGCTAGAGGTAAGTGTGGCCATACTTGTGACTAGTGATACAGCCTGTCACACATAGGTATAAGCATAAGCTTCACCGGTATTACTACAATAAATTGTAGACGTATTGAGCCACCCTACTATAGTTGTTACTCTGCCACCACCACCACTAGCCCTAGAACAACCTCCACAACCACTGGCACTATAAGAAATCTACTTAGAAAGAGTAAAGATGATAGGGACCTTGGATTTTATAGGAATAGTTAAGAATAATGCTATTAGGGTTGAATATTAGCTGGAGTAGACCATCAGGATTCTAAAGTAGCTAGAGTGTACCCTAAAGGAGAACTTAAAGTGTGCCACCTTACTTCTCTAGGAAGAAGCTTTCGACTAATAGGATACCACATGAAATAGAAAACTTATAACAGACCATACATGAAACATCTTCCTTTAGGAGTTTAAGAAGTGGTATATATTAGAGACTTATTTGGATAAGAAGAAACTAAAGTTCCTAGATTTTAAGCAAGGTCATAGGTCTGTGTCAGAGTATGAACAAGACTTAACACATTTAAGTAGATATACAGAGTAACTAGTTCTAACTAAGGAAAAAATGATGTAAGAGGTTTAAAAAGGTCCTCAATATTGAGTTGAGGATACATATTACAACTAGTAAGATTTGAGAATTCTCTTTTATGGTGTCAGCAGATTATGCCATGGATGAAATTGTGAAAGAAAAGATAGAGCTTTCCTATAAGAAAAGGCCTTTCATTATAGGCTAGACTAGATTAGCACCCGATATAGGCAAGAAGCAAAAGGGTTCTTAGGCCCTACAATAGTCTATAGGCAAGGCTAGACATAAAGGTTAGGTTAGGCTTTTCAATCAAGGCCTCAACCTCCATAGCAGGCTATTAGTACCCCAGTATCTACAACAAGGAGTGCAGATCTAGCATGTGGGAATTGTAGCAGGAAACACTAGGGACCATGTTGATAGATGAGATAAGGAGAATGTTTTATGTGTAGAGCTAAAGATCATTACTAGAGGGATTTTCCCAAGAAGCAAGTAGAGGCTATTGCCTAATTTTAAGCTTCTTCTCTAGCACCTAATTGAGACTAGAAAGAGAATAAGAATGATAAGTTGGGTACTAGTTAGAGGACCAAGTTAGAGGCTTAGCAC
>CANXYI010911637.1:0-10061 GCA_948208565.1 Hura crepitans
GATCCTTGTCAAAATTGATAGCCACTGGCATGTCATGAAATCTAACTATCTTATCACATATAGTTTAGCCAACCTCTCTAAGGACTAATCCATCTTGACTAGGTAACTCAAATTGTCTTTGTTAATTTGTCTACAATTACCCCTACAACATTGTATATACCTCTAGTTAAAGGTAACCTATAATATTTCCACTTTGGTTTTGCTATAAGATACAACAATTTAGAAGGAACATGAAGCTCACCTTCGACTTATTAGCATGTCAAACACTTGGCATTATATTCCACCACATCTCTTTCCATACCAAACCACCAATGCTAAAATTGCAAGTTTAAATTTTTCTACTAGGATGCATAAAACAAGGAACCTTATATGTCTCCTTAAGTATCTGCAACCCTTAGTCATCCGTACAAGGTATGTATGGGTTGTTCTAATAATATAACTACTCACTTTTTGTCAACTCAGACCCTGTGATCTTCCTCTCTTAAGCCTTGTTTACATTATGAACTATTTGTTTATCTTTAGTCTAACTTTGTAATCTGCTATAAAAAATCTGGCCTTATTCTTGACCTAACGAAGGCAACATTTTTTGAAGTGTCCTGTAACTATCACTCATAGTTTTCAAGGTTAGCATAAATTTTCTATTCATAGCATCTACCATCATATTAACTTTCCCCAATTGCTAGACAAGTAGGCAATCACAATATTGATCAACTCTAACTAACTTCACTACTTAGGTTTAGCTCTTTCTGAGTAAAGAAATGTTTCAGGCTCTTATGATTTGTACAGATGCAACATCTCTCTTCATACAGATAGTGCCTTCATGTTTTCAAAGCAAACACAATAACAGCTAACCCTAAATTATAGGTAGGACCATTCCCCTCATATGGCGTCAACTGCCCCTAGAGCATAAACCACTATTGTTCTATCTTGCATTAATACTCAGTCTAAGTATTCAATAAGCATCATTATAGATAATAAAGTTCTTATAATGATCAAGTTGAATCAGGATAGGAATCTCTATCAACATCTTTTTAGTTGCTCAAAACTAGTATTATACTTATTATCCCACTCAAATCTCATATTCCGTATAATCCATCTAGTCAAAAGGGTGACAATAATGGATAACCCTCTTACAAGCCCTTTGTAATATCAATTAAGGCCAAAAAAATTCTCACCTTAGTTACCTTCTTGGGTGGTTCCTTTTCTTTTACTGTGACCAATTTTTATTCCTTCCACTAACACCATGTGGCCCAAAGAAAACTTCAGTCAACCAAACTCATACTTGTTAAACTTGACATATAACTATCTTTCTCTTAGGGCTTTAACACCACTCTCAAGTGTTGTTCATACTCCTTCTAGTCCCCAAAGTACCCTAAAATACAATCTATGAACACCATCACCACTTATCCATATAAGATTTTAAAAGCTCTGTTCATTAAGTTCAATGAAAACTACTGGGACATTGGTATATCCTAGAGGCATCCCCAAGAACTAAGAATGCCCGTACTGGTTCTGAAAGTAGTTTTAATAACATTAGCTTCCTTAATCCTTAACTAATAGTATCCAAATTTTAGATCCATTTTAGAAAATATACTAGCCCCTCTCAAATAATTAAAGTTATCATTTATCCTAACAGGGGATGCTTACTCTTCATAATCACTCTATTCAACTACCTATAAAAGCAATGTATAACTTGAGCAACCTATCTTTCCTTCATAATGGATAACATAGTTACTCCCCAAAGGGTTATATTGGATCTACTAAAGCCCTTATCATGTAGCTCTTATAGCTGTACTCTCAGTCCTTTTATTTCAACTGATGCCATTCTATAATGAATAGTAAGTACTGGAGCAATAGTAGGATTCACTTCATTATCAAATCATACTCCTTCTAAGGTATTAACCTTGGTAGCTCATCATAGAGTATATCTAAAACTCATATACAACTAGGGTATATAGTAGATCAAGGTTAGAAGCATTTAGATCAATAGTGTAGGCCAAACATGCCTCACTCCTTTTAAAGGAGTTGTTATATTTTTAATAGCAAAGATAAAATTGTCCAAAAGGTTCTTCTCACCATTCACTATCACTGTTAGTCCTTGTATAGTTTAGAGGGTTAACTATTTATATTCATAATCAGTTAGAGCTTGATACTTAGTAAACTATTCCATCCTATGATTACATCAACTTATTGACATGCAATTCAATGAAATCAGTAACAATCTATGCCCCTAAATCACCAAAGGGCATCTTCTATGCACCCTTTTTCCTAATAACACATTGTCCCATAGGGTTATTATACCTCAGCCAAGATTAAAACAATAGATCAACAAAATACCTATTATAACATCTGGTGCTATAATTGCTTCTTTAGCTCTTGCTGCATATTGCTTGGCTGAGGTACAAGCCTCAATTCTAGTACCCTAACTAACACTAGATAGCTCTTCTTTAGTCTACCTTTGACCCCTAGTTTGGGGTGCAACATTAGGAATCTCTGTCTGAGCACCCTCTACCTATCCCTAAGGACACTTTCTCTGTAGTAGTCTATAACACCATAATGGAGACATCTCCTTTCTTGCCTTCTCTGCACTATTGTTAGTGCCTTTTCTAACAAGTGACACATATAGAAAATCCGCTCCTATTACCCCCTGTACAAGGAGTACTATCAACCCGAGAAGGCAATTGTGGTCTACTAGGGAAGCTTACCCTAACCTCTGGGTCTGTGTCTATCTTTAGCCCTAGTGTCCTCTCTAAAACTAGGACCTAGGCTAATACTATGCTTGTAACACACCTTCTCTCCTTATCTTACCATCCTGCCCCTACACTTGACTATCCCATAGTGCACTACCTCTTTTTCTAAAAGAGGTCTCTCCTTTTTAGTACTATATCCTCCATGTCACAAGCAGCTAGCACTAGTACTGCAAAATCTCTCTTTTTTAGAGTTAGCTATCTATATTCTTGACCATATATTCAGTCCTATTAGGAATCTCTTACATTCTATTTATATCATTAAAAAATAATCTCTTTAGCATACTTTGGGAAATCTGATGAGATCCTTCCATGTACTACTTTTGATGTACTAGGATAGAGGTTACTCTTACCTACTATTAATCAGTCAATTATGACTCTGGCTGCTGTGTAGCATTACTAGTTTTAGGTGCTGATACTTAACCATCTCCTTGAATATCTATGGTTACAAAACCAATTGGTTCCTTAGCCCCTCCTTCAGATAACTTGACTAATCATTTTTGTATTACAAAAGACTTTTCCTATTAAGCCTCAAGCATTATAATAGTTCAGAGGAATTTAAAACATAGACATTTGCACTTATGTACTTAGCTTAGGAACATTAACTTATGCTCTGATACCACAAAATGTGACCCAATAAATGGCATAATTCCCATTAAGTCACCCATCCTGGAATTTCTCCCATGTTTATTCATTTAACTTTTACTTATACTATACTAGACAACTCTGTCTCACTCCAAATCTAGTTCGGTCTGGTCCTATAGTACATTTTAGTTTATGTTATCCAGCTCATGTTATTATAAAGGGAATTCAACACATTTTATTATTTCCTAAAAATGTGGCAGCACAATAGCTACTCGGGTCACTATCCCAAAATCACTTTCTCCCTATGAACACTTATGTACCATACATCGCATCTCTTGGACCCTTCTGATCCCTTAGGTATCATCCTATCAACATCTTTTATCACATAGCTATCGTAGGTCTTAGGCTACAAGGAAAAAACAAAAAGAGCCTCAGGCTCACAAACATTCAATATAGAGCACATAAACATAAGAGAATCCATATCATGATTAGTTACAGCATGGCCTGATATATACAAATACTACCTATGCCCCTTATATACATCACAACATTTTCCCCACCTAAGTACATAGAGTGCAAAATCTACTCATAATATATGATCAACCTTCTTCATATGACCTCTAAACTCTACTGCATGCTTTACAAGGTAACGTCCTAGTTTTTGGTGCCTACGGACCGAAACAGGTACGCTGAGTTTAAAAATACTTAGTGGTTAATTCAACCACTAAGAACATGTCTAATATTTAATCCATGTATAAAACCTCTATTTTTATCTTTTACTTAGGTTCTAAATTCAATTTATAACTCTATCATGCAAAATTACTATTTTAACCCTAGGATGTTTTTGTCTATAATTATCTAATTAATTACCATAAGTCACATAATTTGTGACTTTAGTGATTACTAGTCACTTCATACATATGTTATACCATTTTTAGCATTTATTCATCATCAATGGAAAAAATTACTAAAATTCCCTTGTGTCCTATTTCCCAGTTACATATGAATTTTTTAATCTTATTAAATTATTTTAACTAGCCTAACTCAAGAGACGTCCCTAATTGATATTAGATCTAAAGGGAAAAATAGTCTAGTGCAGTGGTCCCCATTCTAAACTTGTCCGCTGCATCGGCTTAATTAGAACCTAGCCCCTAAGGTGCTAGTAACAAGGGGTTGTCTACCCAGCAGACTGGTCTATTTAATAGACTTATGCAATGGCCCTCAAGGACTTATGCCACTGCACTGGCAATATCAAATCTAGCATCAAGTGGTAAGAGTAGAAAGTTGTCTATCAAATAGACTAGTACAGTAGCTTGAATAGGGACCAACGCTACTGTACTGGCCCTGTATGAAAAATAGAAAGTGTAGCAGCTGCTAAAGATCCCTAAGTTGATTGGTCAACCCATCCAATAGGTGTCTAACTAGTGGGACATCTAACCTTAATCGGTGTCCATTTCCTTACTGATTAACTTTTTATAATATTACAACCATAAAAATAGGCTGTTATCATTTTTATAACATAGTTAGAATTTATCCTAGTATGTTATGGCCATAAATAGGCCGTACCAAGTAAAATGTTAGAAAATATTATTAAATATTTAAGAGCAATTAGTTATGATACATTATGCCAAATTTAATTCCATCATTACTTCACAAATTATTGGTATTTGTTGTCCTAAGTATTTATTGTTTTAGGTAATAGTTATCTAAGACAGTTATAGGTCATTGTGGCTATGCTTTAACTAGGCTTTTTAGGTCTATTTTACCTTATTTTTCAATCTAATTTTCAACACTAGTTACATCAAGTCCATAGGCCCAGAGCCAAAAAATTCTAGGCAATTCACATGGCCAAACCATGGGCTTAAATGCCATTATACACAATTATAAACAATAGCCCTCAAAGGCATACAAATAAATATAGTTTTCATTTAAAATCCATAGCCCTTATAGGAAAAGTTACAAGCAACTTTTTATATATAATTGCTAGTCTAGTTTTAAGTCATTCTCATTTCTGTTTCATGTGATTAAATGCATAGATTTCATGCCCTTTTTAAGGTATTCACTACCTATGTTTATGCCAACAATAATTTTGTTATTCATGCATTCAAGCTCAAGCTTAATATATATAACATAGTTTAATCATTATCTCATTTTCCATGCCATATTCCATGAGTTAACTTTTGGGTACAACAAGTCCAAGGCCTTAATCATGCATTCCCATAGTGTTTACTTTAAAATTATCCATTAATCAATAACATAGTTATAGTTATATACATGTCTTGATCATTTCATGCCATTAAAGTGGCCACAAGACTATCATATGCCTCGACCACCCTTAATTTTCCATACTTTCATGCACAATTCAACTCATTTCATACCAAGCCAATTACTCATACATTATAGTTCTAAGGCACATGTAATTTCTAGCCTTGAATACTACCTAAGACCATACTAAGCAAGCCACACATAATCACACACATATACAAGATCTCGACCATGCCTATATTGCACATTCACACACACAATGCCATTTCCTTTCAATACCACCATGATTAACTTACATCTCAAGTGTCCAAAACACACTTTAACATAACTCAACTCATGCACACCTGTCGATGACATTAAAACTTATGATAAAAATTAATACCTTTTATTAACTACCTATCCATACATACACCTTTAGGCCATAGACTATAATTTCACAAAGGAAAGCCCATGCAAGCCAATTTAAAAACCCCAACTATTCTTACACTCAAAGAACAACTACTGGAATTTAAGGGGCATAAAGTCAATGATGGAATTCACTTACCTCTCTCACTTGAAGAGGCCATTTCCATCATTTTAAGGCTGCCATTCTCCATTTATAGCCCATACAGTGTCTCCTCCCTTGCTTCCTTAGCCTTTCCTTGCTCCAATTCACCTCAAACCAAAGACACACACACCCTCTCAGATGTTAGGCACCCTAAGGAACCATTTCTAGCCATGAAAACTCAAGAGAAAATAAAGGAGAAGTAAAGAACTCACCTTTCATACCCCTACTGGACTACTTCTATCTAGAAAACTTTGGTGAATTTTAACTCATAGCTGAGAGCTTTTTTAACCATTATTCTTTTTTTAGAACTTCCCTAACATCCTAACTTGAATTTAAGAACCCAAAAATTGTAGGTTTGGCTGATGGAAGAAGATGAAAGCCTCTATCTAGCAAGCTATGGCATCACTTGCTGGAAATAAATGAAGAGAAACTTTTGGCTTTTATTTGGTGGAAAAATCAACTTAGCCTCTAACCTTGCCATATGTCCAAGCCTGAGGCCAAATGGCAAGTGCATAGGTGGGGTTTACAGCCACTCGATCCATCCCGAAATAGTTTGATTTTTTGAAAAATTTTAAAAATTCACCAAAATTCACACATACCTCCAAAAATTATACCTTTTATTTTAAAATTCATATTTTAATCCCCTCTATCTGCTTGTAAATTTTCATGGCCAAATTCTATTGATAAGTTAGTTTCAGACTACCTCAATTTGCATACCAACCTAAAAAATTATGAGAATTTGTAAACGACCTTCGATTTCAAAAATTCTTTCACTAGTGGACTCAGTGTAATTTTTGAGCTTTAGGGTCCACTATTTTTGAGTCTATCCGCGAGTCATTCCTAGCCTAAGAAGTTTTTATTGCACTAAGGTGTAGCTTTATAGTTCGAGATAAATTATTGGTTCTACTAAATTTTTTAATTTTGCTCTTTTCATCAAATTAGAGCCCTTCAAAGTTTCATGACCAGTGTCACTGCCTCGATTTATGTGCAAGTGACCTAGCACCCTCAACACAGTTCTTGGACCACAGTTGCACTGTTCATTAAGCCTCAGAGCATAGGTCTTACATAATGCTTCTTATAGCTGCTTGCAAAGGTTAGAAGCAATGCAAGGATCTCTGTCAGAAATGATAATCACTAGCACACCATGTTTCTTTACTATTTCATCCATGTATAGTCTGGCTAGTGTCTCTAAGGAATAATCAATTCTAATTGGGATAAAGTGAGCTACCTTTGTCAAGTTTTTAATAATCACCCACGGAACATCACATTTGCCTCTGTTCAGAGGTGAGCCCATCATAAAAGCCATTATCACCTTTTTCTATTTCCATTCTAGTATTGTTGTAGGATGTAGCAATCTAGAGGGGACCTAATGTTTAACTTTCACTTGTTGACATATCAAACACCTTGCAACATAATCTACCACATCTCTTTTCATACTAGGCCACAAATAATGGGACTTTATATCTAAATACATCTTTATGCTCCTAAGGTGTATAGAATAAAGAGCTTCATATGCCTCCTTTAGTATCTGAAACCTTAGATCATCTGTACTACGTACACACAACCTGTTTTGATAATACAAACACTTGTCTTCTATCAATTCAAACTTTGTGACCTTCCCTTTTTTAACTTTACTTGGCATTTGAACTAGCTATTCATCTTTCATCTAATTTTTCTTAATCTGCCATCTAAAATTTGGTCTCACCTGTAGCTCAGTCAACACAGCATGTTCTGAAGTGTACTACAACCTAAAATTCATGGCTTTTAAAGTCATCATAAACTTCTTGTTCAAAGCAGTTGCCATTACATTTACTTTCCCTAGGTGGTAATCAATCAGGTAGTCATAATCCTTTATCAATTCTAACCACTTTCTCTATCTCAAGTTTAGTTCCTTCTAAGTGAGGAGGCATTTCAAACTTTTTTGATCTATATATATATATATAGTATTTCTCTCTATATAGATAATGCCTCTATACTTTCACAGCAAAAATAATAAGAGCTAGCTCCAAGTCATGAATGGGATAGTTCTTCTCATGTGGCTTCAACTGCTTTGAAGCATAAGCTACTACCTTTCCACCCTGCATCAACACACATCCTAAGCCATTCAAGGAAGCATCACTAAACACTGTAAAATCCTTACCCTGTTCAGGTTAAATCAGGATAGAATCTTCTATCAACATCTTTTTTTAATTTCTCAAAACTGGCTTAACACTTATCATTCCACTCAAATTTTCTTTTTGATTAATCTAGTTAAAGGAGTGGCAATGATTGAAAACTCTTTTACAAATCTCTTATAATACCCATCTAATCTTAAATAACTTTTCACTTTAGTTACATTGCTAGGTTGTTCCCATTCTAACAATACCTTTACTTTACTAGGGTCAACTCTAGTCCCCTCTACTAACACTGTGCCATAGAAAAGCAGCTTCACTCCACCAAAAATCACAATTACTGAGCTTAGCATATAACTATTTCTCTCTCAAAGTATGTAACACAACCCTGAGATGCCGTTCATGCTCTGCCTTATTTTTAGAATACACCAGAATGTCATCTCTGAATACAACCATAAACTAATATAAAAAAGGTTGAAAAACCTTATTCATAAAATCCATAAAAGCTATTAGTGCATTGGTGAGTCTAAATGGCATCACCAAGAATTCATAATGCCTATACAGGGTTTATAAGGCAATTTTAGGAATGTCAGCCTCTTTGATTCTCAGCTGATGTTATCTAAATCTCATATCAATCTTTGGGAACACACTTTTCACCTTTCAATTGATAAAAAAGATTTAAGGACGATACCATAGAAAACATGAAGGAGAAAATGGAGGTAATGGCTAGGCTTATCACTATAGGCAAAGCTCTAGACCCTGATAAACTCACACTAGAGTTTGAGGAAATGTTACCTTCTAAATTCAAGATGTTAGAGCTACCTAAGTTTAATGGGACAACTAATCCAAGGGCCCATGTTAAGTAGTATGCTATAGTCATAAGAGGCATAGAACTTAGCACAAAGTAGAAGGTGGCTTATTTCAGCCTTACACTACAAAAGAGAGTGATTGGCTAGTATCATAGGATAGAAAGGAACATGAAAGAAGATTAGGGCAAGATTATAGAAGCTTTCATCAACCAATATGACTACAACACTTACATGGAGGTTACAATGAAAAACCTCGAGCTATTTAAGTAGAAACCCAATAAGACCTTCATAGAGTACTTGTCAAGATAGAGGTCAAGGGTTCCAGAGATGAGAAAAAAGTTAGAAACATCGGATTAGAACTACATGTTCATTAAGAATGCTAACCTATACTTGAAAGATGGGTTAGAAGCAAAAGGGCTTAAAGAGTGGGAATCACTGAAAGATATAGCAATAGATTTGGAAGAAGAGCATAATAAGTAGAAGAAAAACTCGAGAGGGTTCAACAACCAAAGGAATCTGAATAATAGAAGTGTGAGTGGAATGGATTTTAGTGGGACTAGTTTTGGTAAGAATGCTGAGGTGTCTTTTGTAAATAGGCACTATTCAAACTTGGGCAAACTGTTGTCTTTGTGCCTGAAATTGTTCCAAAAAGTAGGAAAACTTCAACTTATTCCTTCTAGACCTACCAGGAATAAAGGCTAGCCCTATCATAGATCAGACTTGTACTATCAGTATCATCAGTATATAGGCCATGACAAAGATAACTGCTGCATTTTGAGGGATAAAATTCAATACTTGATTGATTTAAGATAGGTCTCTGATCCAGAGAAGAGACAAAAGGGTCAAGGTGCTTATTCAAATGTTCCACCATTGTCAACATGGTCAACTCAGGCTTGTTGGAATGGTATGTGTTTCGAGACTTATATAAAAGTGACTACTTAGCAGTGGAGAGAAGTATAGAATCAAGTCAGGGTTTGGTTTGTTTGATAGATATATA
>CANXYI010911732.1:0-10005 GCA_948208565.1 Hura crepitans
AAATCAAGGTTTTTTGGATTTAGGCCTTATTGAGTCATAATTTTAAGTGTTCTAGCATCTAATTTTTTCATCATTTAAAAGTTTTAAATGGCCTTAAATCAAAGTAATTATTAGTCCAAATAGGGCTTAGGTGTGTCACATAGGATTAATGAAAGTGGGGTCAAAGCAAATTGCAGATAAGCCCATTAAAAGGCTTATACTCATAGGACAAAATAGGGCCCAATTTATAGGTCCATTATAGTCCAACATAGGACATATTTTAAATGTTAAAATATAACATAAAGAGGTTTTATTTATGATATAAAAAAGCTTTATTATGGTAGCCACCATAGGTGCATTTTCTATAGCAAAAATTGCCGCACAAAATAATTAAAAACACACTATTTCTTCTTCTTCCTTCATCTGCTTGAAAATCCTACTAACACCAAGATTTTGAAGTTCCTCTCTTCTAAGAAATTCTTGTGTGAATTACATTGGAGGTGTTCCCAAGTGAGTATCACTATTGTTTATGGCAACTTGGTGAGAAGAGCAAAAGAAAAGGAAAGCTGCATATTGGAATCACGTAGAGAATTTACGATAAATAATTATTCTGTGATTTCATCGTATGTAAAATTTTTGTTTTTCAATTTTTTGATATTCCAACCTTTGCTAGAGTTCCATGGATATCTTATTTTTGCTATGTATGAGTCCATGGAAACCAATAATACAATACTTAAGACCATGCCTTTTTCCACTTTACACATATACATTTCATTAAATCCCATAACATACTCCTTATTTATCATTACATACACTAATATTACATGCCATAACATATCCCACACACTTACACACCCTCTTAGCCAAAGAGAGCCCATGACTTTCTATGCACTTCTTCAATCAAAACATCCCACAAATCATTCATTTATCATGGAATTAACGTCAAGGTAGTCTTAGTTCACTATTACAAACACACTAACCACTAAAACCATGAATTTGATACATCATTCTTAGACATTTTACACTTGAAATAATAATGGCATGCCTTAAATACATTAAATTCACATACCTTATCACCTTTGAAGCTTTTCCTACACCTTAGCACCCTTAATCCCCTTATTGAACACTACATCTCCTTTGGCCAACATATTCACGAACATAGCTTAGAAAAATCATAAAAAATTCCATATGCCTCCAATTATGATTCTATGAATATGAGGGGTTGTAGGATGATGAAATCCCCTAGGAAATAAAATAAAAAGGGAAGAAGAACACTTTAACACAGAGTTTGTTTTTGAAGCTCCCTTCGATATACACTTTGGATACCTTGAATTTTCTTAAACTCTAGGATTGGCTATGGCCCCCCAAACCTTTAAAGACCAATTCCTAACTGATCAATGGAATTTTTAGCAATAATTTGATAAGGAATTAAGCTTGAAAAGCCATGAAAATTGAAGAAGGAATGGAGGAGTGGCATCAGATGAGGAGTAAACTTTGCCAAGTGAATGCTTTTGTGGTATAAGGGGGTATTTATAGTGGTCATAAATAGTTCAGGTGATGACACGTGTCACATAAGCTTCTAAAAAATGCTCGATTATGGTTGACAATTTGAAAAATTTTAAAAATTCAATTGACCTCTAAAAATCATTGTATGTGTTTTAAAAATCATCTATTAAGGCTATTTATGCCCTCGTAAAACTTCACAGCCAAATTTCTTTGGCAGGATAGTAAACTAACTTCTTTAATTTATGTGTAAACCTCAAAATTTTAGAAAATTAGTAAACGACCTTAGAATTTAAAAATTCCTATAGAAATTGCCACAAAGGAATTATTTTACTTTTAGGGTATATTATTTTTAGGTCCATTTGGGCACATACCGAGTCATTCTTAGACCAAGACTATCTGAGCCTCTGAGACACTAGGCTTTTACCTAAAAAAATTATTAGTTCTGCTAAATTTTTAGATTAAGTCATTTTCATCATTTTATGGCCAGTCAAAGTTTAATGACCAATACGCCTTGCCTCGATCCTGATAAAGGTGACCAGACAAACCAGGCATATTGTTCGAGCCTCAGTGGTACTATTTATAAAGCCTCGATGTATGACTATTACATCTATAAACCATACATTCATTCTTTAATCAAATGTGATCTTTTTGGTCACTACTACAAAACTCAAAACATAATATGATATCTTAGCCTCATGAAGAGATATCATATAAGTAAAGCATGTATTTGAAAAGTTTAAAATAGTTTAAGTACCAAATAATCCAAAATAAGATTCTTTAGTTACATAGATTACTAAATAGACACATTGTAACCCAACCAACATTAATATACATTAAGTGCTCCTATTACATCACTTCTAAATACAAAAGATTACCAAAATAACAAAAGCTTCAAATCAATTTCCTTAATGTCTCGAGGCCTTCTTATCAATTTTCTTTTGCACTTATGTGCCAGAAAACACATGACATGCTAAGCATAATGCTTAGTGGTGAAATTGAGATAACATGCGCGAACATTGCCATTTTATATTATTTAAGTTCATTGCATTCATTGCATGCAATACCAATAAACACTTGCATATTGTAGATGCCAACAGTAATATATCACAACAAACACAATTGGATAGACAATGTTCACAAATGATTCATGATAAGCATGCATAGCCAATACAACATATAACAAGCTCATTTTAAACCACCTGTATCTATTATAAATAGATTTACATCATTCTTAGACGTAGACATATCCGAGCCATTTCATGGTAAGCATATATAGCAATTCACAAATATAAATGTCCATTAATCATATAAAATAATTTTATGTCTTATATAGTGTAATATTTGGCCATCTTTCCTTTACTTATGCCTATGAAGAATTACGAAAATCCTATGGATAACAGGATCATTAATCATGTTTTGGCCCACATTTTGGACCTAAAGGATATTACACTAACATAACATTGTGCAGTGGTTTCCCTCACAGAACTTAGCATGTAACAGACAAGCTTACCTACTAGTATTATTTGCTATAGCTCAGGTTACCCGATCCCCTCATGACTTTGTCCTTTGGGCCTAACTTCCTTACCATCGAAAAATGCACTAACTAGGGGTACCATAACCCTACATATAAGGCCTTAACCATCTTTCCTCTTTTTTGATGTTGGATAGGTTGCCTATCTATCTTAAGTGTGGTTACCCCACCTTAGGACACATGCATCCCTACCCATCACACTTATACTAGGGAGGGATAGGCTCTGATACCAATCGTAACGGCCTGACCCACCTTACTAGTATTGTTCACTTTAGCTTGGGTTGCTCGATCACCTCATGGCTTTATTCGTTGGGCCCAACTTCCTTGGCACCTAAAAGCATGCTAACTAAGGGTACTAAGACCCTATATATAAGGCCTTTACCATCTTCCCTCCTTTTTTATGCGGGATAAGTTGTCTATCAATCTTAAGCATGGTAGAAGTACCATACTTAGGATGGAAAGGCAACCTTTCTCACTTCAAAAAGGAGGGAAGATGGTAAAGGCCTTATATGTATGGTCTTCATACCCTTAGTTAGCATGCTTTTAGGTGCAAAAGGAGGTTAGGCCTAAGGGACAAAGCCATGAGGTGACCAATTAACTCGAGCTAAAGCGGACAATACTAGCTAGGTGGGCTGAGCCATTATAATTGTTATCAGAGCCTGACCCTCCCTAGTACGAGTGTGACGAGTAGGGACACTCATGTCCTAAGGTGGGGTCACCACACTTAGGATGGATAGGCAACTTATCCCACATCGAAAAGGAGGGAAGATGGTAAAGGCCTTATATGTAGTGTCTTGGTACACTTGGTTAGTGCACTTTTAAGAGCTAAGGAAGTTGGGCCTAAGGGACAAAGTTGTTAGGTGATCGGGCAACCTGGGTAAAAGTGGACAATACTAGCTAGGTGGGCTAGGCCATTACATTGTGGCTATACCCGCATGTGTCTATGTATTGGTTTCTTACATAGAACCTTACAGTTGCACCCACATGATCATATGATCTCGACACATGTATACAGAAGTAAGACTACAAATGAACCTTTGGATATTCATCTAAGCATTGAAGTGCTTTAGCAGCTGCTATATCCCATAGTTGACTAGTCAGCCTATCCATTTCTTAGGTTATCACTTCTTATGGGCTAAAAATCATTTTTTTTAGTTTTACCATCTTAAATGAGTTGGTATAGCTTTTACTATGCATATTTTATCAATGGGAATGACTAAAACTACTTTATTATTTAGAAACAAAGTTTTAGGCCTATCGACCTATTTTACACACATTAAGCCCCTTATGCCTTTAACCATTTCATCCACTTTAATTATAGAATTTTAACATTCATTTTTCATGTTTACATTTCCATATAAGGTCATTGTGACACCTTTTACTAAATTTTCAAAGAAACCCAATAAGCGATGCACTTCCTATCAGGTTACCCATCCTAAAATTTCTCCCAAGGTCATTTGTTTAACTTTTACTAACTTCACACTCGATCATTCCATCTGACTCCAAAATCACTCCAGTCAGTTCATATAGTCCATTTAGGCTAGAATCAATATGATTTAGATATTATAGAGAAAAACTTATAACACTCTAGTATCACCTAAAAATCCAGTAGCATAATGGTTGCTCGAGTCCTATCCCAAAATTTTTGCAAGCTTGTTTAACACTACTTTAAGCAATTCAAAGCCCTTGGATCCATCTGGTCCCCTATTCTCAGCTTATCATCATCATCATCATCTAACACACATCAACTCAAGCCTTAGGTTATAAATAAAACATGCATAATATAGAGCCTTAGGCTCATTTCAATAGCACATAACACATATGATCATGTATTCACCAAAGAATATATATAAATGCTTTATTTACATAAGCTGGTTATAATTACTTAATTACATTACATGTTCATAGCCTATATACATTTCCTACCCAACTCCCACCTAAGTACACGGATATCCAACTATGTAGTAATTATATCCAAAGTCTTCACTTGTACCATTTGAACTGCTATTGTCACGCTTTATGAGGCAAGTCCCGCTATCATATACCTGTGCACCAAAATTGATATGCTGAGTATACAAGATACTCAGTGGTGAACATAAAGTAATTTAATCATGGTATTTATATCATTAATTTGTATAGTTTAAGAGTGATTTTACTAAATTATGTGACTTCATTTTTTACTAGGGTGCCAATTTACAAAAGTACTCCTAAGGTATTTTTAAAGTCTGAAAAATAGTATTTTTAACTCAATAAATCATTTTAACAAGCATTGTTATTTTCAACAAGCATACTTTATAAACATTACTTTATTCATTTATATGTGGAAAATTTACTAAAATACCTTTTAACTATATTTTTACTACTTTCTGAGAAAAAGTCCATCAAATAAGGATAAACTTCATTCTGAATGATTATTCTGCTTGTTACTTAATTTAAATCACTATGATTGATTTAGCACATCTATGCAAAATATCAAAAATACCCTTTAATCAGTCTACCTTTCATCAGTAGCTTAGAAAATACTATTCCATTTTGCTTAATTCTTATGTTCATAATTAGTCTAATTATTTACTTAATTTAATTCTCTACCTGACTAGAAAGATGACACTTTAAGACACTGGATCTAGAGGGATAATAAACTGGTGCAGTGGTCCCCATTCTAGACATGTGCAACTAGACAAAAATGTGTGCCATAATAGAGATCAGTCGTAGCCTCCCTAGACATAATTAAACTAATTGTGGGTCATAATAGAGATCAGTATGTGGGCCTCCCCAACCACAAATAAGAGTAATTGTGTGATATAATAGAGATCATCCCGTATACCTCCCTAACCACAAATTATCATCAATAGCTAGGTGACATAATAGAGATCAATCCATAAACCTCTCCAACCACCAAAAAAATACCATCAATAACTGGGTGACATAATGGAGATCAATCCGTAGACCTCTTTAGCCACTAATGAACTAGCTACTGAAAAACCCTAAGTTGATTGGTCAACCCATCCAGTGGGTGTCTAACCAATAGGCCAAGTAGCTTAACTTAACTTCATTTACTAAGCAAAAATATTCTTATAATATTTTGGTTTCAAAAATAGATAGATAAAAATTTTATCTCATACTTTAAAAATTTATCCAAATTGGTATAGCCACTTTTTGCCTCTACCGAGTAAAATTCTAAAACATTTCTTAAGTCTATTGCTGCCAAAATTCAAGGTATCTTATATTATGATTTATTAGGGATTTTCACTTAAAATGGTTAATACTTTCTGTCCAGTGACATTTTTTGGTTTAGATAAGGGTCAACTAGACAATTATAGGTTATTTCAACCACTTTTGGAAGTTAGTTTCTGGGACTGTTTAAAGTCCAATTTTAACTTAGTTTTCACTATTCTTTTAAATATTTTTCTGGGCACAATGCCATCTATAACTCGACCAAATCCATGGGAAAAATATAGGCATAATTGCCAATTAAAACTAGGCCAAGTCTATGGCCAAAATCTAGGGATAAATACCAATTTCAACTGGGCAAAATCCATTGCCAAAATATAGCTCAATTCTAGCCACTCAAAGGCATAATTAAGGGTTAATTTACTAGCTTATTTGAGCCACTTTTTAAGTCATTATCTTAAGCTTTAAATACATGTTTTAGTTTAAATCTTTTTAGCCAATTTAAGGCACATTTCCAAGGTGTATATTGCTATATTAATATGTCACATACTTCGCTAGTTACATAGCAATTTCATTCCAATAATCAAACTAAAGTAATGTAATTAATTAGTACTTAATGGTTTTAAACTTTATATCAATATGCCATACCTAATGCTCTTGGGTACTTATGGGAAATTTGACTAAATCTCCATTCCTTAGCATATGATAACATATCATATCTACATGCCATTAACTCAAATAGACTCATAAATGTCCAATTCTAAGCCAATATAAATAAGGTACAAAGTAACAATACTAGAATTCACTCTTGATAGCTCACAGCCACTAGTAAAAATGCATAATCCTTGGTGATTTCCACACCTAATTTTACTTAGCTCATACTCTAACATGCCAAGCATATTCCAAATTCATCTTAGGTAGCAAATTACTCTTTTAAATAAATATAGGCAGCAAATTCTAGTAAGCATTTTAGGCCAATTTTTCAAACATTAAAAATAACATATTCAATTCCACTAAATTCTCAACTTATCCAACATCACAAATGAAAGAATCAACATTATATTCATACTTCCAACCATTCTAACTAAAAGTTCATTAGCCTAGGCACCTAAACACATGATGAAAAGGCTTTAGGTTCACTTACATATCCCTTTGAAGGTGTTGATCCCATCTAAGCCTATGTTGCTAGCCTAATTCCAGCAAGTATGGTAATCTTTTCCTGCTTTGTGACTGCCAAGCTGACCTCCAATTGCCAACAGTCCCTCATACACACTGCCACATAGATGTTAGCTATGCCTTAGCATCAAAAACTAGTCAAAACACCTAAGAAATAAGGGAGAACCAGCCATGAACTCACTTTTAGGTCATGGTTCTGGACTGTTCTAAACTAGTCCTCTTGCATGAATTTTATCTCTCAAATGGAAACTCTTTTTGGCTTGATTCTTATTCCTCATAGTGCCTATCATCCTAAAAGAATTTTTTGACACTAAAATCTCCTCATTTGGTGGCTAGAGGAGAAAGTTATGGCCATTCTCCTCTATCTGTGGCATCGGCAAAAAGCAAAAATTGGCAGAAATGAGTTTTGTTCTTTAGAAGTGGAAATCCACTTGTCATGGCCCCCTTGCCACTTGGCAAGTGTACTGAGCCACTTGGCATGTTATGGGCCATATCTTAACACTTCAAAAGTGGTCTCAAAAATTTTCGAACCATCTTAGTTTTTTTAACAAATTTAAAAAATTCATAAAAATTCAATTGAACCTCTAAAAATTACACTTTTTATTTTAAAATTCCTATTTTAATCCTATCTACTTGCTCAGAAATTTTTGTGGCCAAATTCCATTGATAGTACAATTTTGAAACTATTTTGATTTGTGCACCAATGTCAAAAATTACAAGAATTTGCAAACGACCTTCAATTTCAAAAATTCTTTCACCATTTGACTCAGTGTAATTTTTAAGCTTCAGGGTCAATTACTTTTTGTTTTGTTCGAGCACATCCCAGGTCAGTCCCGACCCAACAAATTTTTGGTGCATCGATGGGTGGCTTTTATTCTATAATGAATTGTTGGTTCTACAAAATTTTTAAATTTTGCCCATTTCATCAAATTAAGGTCCCTTAAAGTTTAATGACCTATGCCACTGCCTCGATCTACTTGCAAGTGACCCAGCACCCAAGGTGCACTCCTCGGACCTTGTGGCACTGTTCCCAAAGCCTCAGAATAGGGGCGTTACATTTCTTCCCCTCTTTAGAAAATTTCATCGTCAAAATGACCTAAAGCAAATAAAAGAGAATTCTGAGCTCCCACTTACTTGTCTAGCCCTCAGGTAATTTCTTCTGTACTTTTATACCTCCATAGCACTATAACAGTGGTCTGGACTCCTCTCTACTACTCACTTACTGATAATTGAGACCTTATGGTCTTCCCCTCTTCAACTTTGCTAATTATCTAATCTATTTACTCATCTCTCATTTGATTCTCTTCGATTTATTATATAAAACCTGACTTTACTTGCAATTCAACTACTAGTACTTCTTTTGAAATAACTAGTAACTTGACATTCATAATCTTTCTAGGTCACTATAAATTTCCTATACTTAACCCCTACTATTATAGTAGCTTTCACTAGTAGGTAGTCAATCAGGCAATCAAAATCCTGAATTAACTCTATTTAGCTTCTCTATCTTTAGTCCTTTTTCTTCAGTAAAGGAATATTTCAAGCTCTAATGGTTTGTATCTACACAACATTCCTCTTCATACTGATAATGCCATCATTTGTTTCAACATAGCCACTATGATAACTAGCCCCAAATCACTACCTTTCCACCCAACATTAACACCTACCAAGTCATTCAGTGAAGCCTTACTGCACCTAACAAAGTCCTTACCCTTTTCAAGTTGCTTAAGAATAGGAGACTTTATCAACCTCTATTTGAACTTAGAAAAACTATCTTCATAGTGCTTATCCCACACAATTCTTACCTCTTTTATGATTATTCCAGTTAAAGGATTAACAATAATAGTAGTCCACCTACAAGTTCCTTGTAACATTAACTAACTCTAATAAATTTCTTACCTTAGTTACATTCCCAGAAGGTGTAAATTCCAACACTGCCTTACCTTTAATAGGGCCAACTTTAACTCACTCTATTGAAACTAGGTGGCCAAAAGAAAATGTTCATTTGCCTAATTCACAATTATTGAGTTGGGGATACAATCATATTTCTTTTAGGGTCTATTTCACAACCCTCAAATGCTATTCATACTCTTTCTAGTTCCTAGAGTACACTAAAGATTATCTAAGAATACCATTATCACTGGTCTACATAAAATTAAATGTTTTGCCCATTGTAATCCATGAAATTCCTAAGGCATTAGTGAGCCTCGATGTCATTACCAAAGACACATAATGTCCTCACTGGGTCCTGGAGGCAATCTTACTAATATCAGCTTCCCTAAATCCTCAACTGATAGTATCCAAATCTCAGGTCAACTTTAAAAGAAAGAAGACTAGCCATACTCAATGATCAAAAAGGTCATCCACCAAAATAGGGAATACTGATCCTATATAATTATTTTGTTCAATCACTTTTAGGGTAATTCATAACCAAAGCAACATATCCTTCTTTCCCATAGACAGCTTAAACACTCACTATCAAATTATACTGGGTCTAATAAAACCCTTATCACATAGCTTTTGTAGCTATACTCTCAGTGCTTTTATTTCAACAGATGCCCTCTTTTAAAGAACTATAAACACTGGAGCAATACTAAGATACTTCTATTTTAGAGTCAAATTTTTTTTCCTAGATGATAACT
>CANXYI010911743.1:0-10313 GCA_948208565.1 Hura crepitans
TTTATACTGGACAGTTATAGGTCCATTTTTATAATAGATAGTTATAGGTCCTTCCATGCCTATTTCATGCCAATTCAACATGCCATATAAGGCCTCATAGAATCTGGTGTCATGCAACTCAATAAGTCACTAACAATGGCCTCACATTTACATTAAAAACTAAGTACATTATATGTCCTCTTTTTATACAAATTTTAGGCCATTTTAAATTACATTGTAGGTTAGTTTTTACCAATTCTTGCAAGCTAATCTTATTCCAATTCTTACACTAAATTATCATCCTATTTACACCACTTCCACTCATCATTTATTATACATTACTCATCCTTATTTTTATATACCTTCCATGGCATATGCATGCCATACATCTCCTACTCAACAAGATACACCATACTCACACAACATATACCCTGTAACACATGCCTATTATAAATGCCAACCATGGCACACCTCTCCACCTTCACTTACCCATGATCATGCACATGCACATTCACACATTTCATCACACATATATATCATAATTCTACCACACAAACACATACATACATGCCATACCAAGCATGTCATGCCATGATACATCATGCATATGTCTCGACCATTCCATGATCATGTATATACAAGTATTTTCTCAGCAATTTCATGCCACACACATCCATATCAACACAATACATATCACATCCCATCCTTTGCACTATGATCACATGCCATATCATTACATACATGCCATATTAAACACACACATGCCATAGCTCTCAGCCATTTTGAGTTCATCAACCTACACACTTTTTTCTCCCTAATTCCATATATGTAGTAGCTTTTTACATAAAACTAACATCATACCTTGATTAAATCAACATTTTTTATAAAATACATAGTAAAATTATGAGTTCAATACATAATATCTTGCAAATTTATCATAAAAAATCATACAAACCCCCAATTGAAAATCTAAAATTATGTTAATTCTTAGAATTAGGAGGACTACCCAAAACTAAAATAAAAGGCAAGAAAAATTGCTTACACCACAACTTGAATTTTCTAGGCCACCTTATGTATATCTCAACCCTTGATGAATTTTTCCAACTTCCATGAATAGGAATAAAGACTAAGGGCTTTAGGGATTAATTTCCACTTGATTATAGTGATTTTTGGTGGAGAAATGGAGGTTAAATGGTGGTGGCCATGGCTAGAAATGTTAAAAGAAGGGTGAAAGTGGTGTCAAAAATAGAAGAAGGGAGGCAAAAGGAAGAAAGGTGGGTGAAGGGGTGAGGTGGCAATTGGCAGTCCATATGGTCAAAAAGTAGTATTTATAATGGTGAATGGGTGCTTCAAATAGTGACACGTGGCACCAGAGCACCTCGAAAAATCTCGATTTTAATTGAAATTTTCTAAGAATCACCTGGACCTTCAAAATCCATACGTTTATTCTAAAAATCATCGATTAGGCTTATTTACATGCCTATAAAATTTCACATCAAAACTCCATCAGCTAGTTAGTTAATTAATTCCTAAAAAAATTAAGAAATTCTAAAAAATTAATGAACGGCCTTAGAAAATTAAAATTCCTTCACCAACGAACTGAGTGAAATTTTTTTACCTTCAGGGTATGATATTTTTAGGTTTGTTTGAGCACATCTCCCATCATTCCCAGCATAAGTCCTTTTGAGGCTATGATTCACTAGCTGATAGCCTAAAATTAATTATTGTTCCTAAAAAAATTTTAAATTAATTCACTTTACTAATTTTTTAGATCCTCAAAGTTTCATGACCAATACACCCCCTTCTCGAGCATCTTGATGGTGTTTTGGCTTTCTAGACACACTTTTCGAGCCTCAAAGCTACTTTTCACATAACCTCGATTTGTGAGCCTTATAATTCTTCCCCTCTTAGATAATTTTATCCTTGAAATTACATAATGAAAATAGGTGTGGATATTGAGCCTTCATTTGCTCTTCGCTTTCCCATATAGCCTCTTCTATGTTATAGTGCTTTTATATCACTTTAACTAGTGGTATGGTTTTATTTTGCAACTTCTTCACTTTTTGAGCTAGAACCTCCATTAGTTCTTCTGTATATGTCAAATCTAGCTATACTTGGATCTCTTCTACTAATATTACATGTGATGGATCAAATCTATATTCCCTCAGCATTGATATATGGAACACGTCATGGATTTGTTGCAACTGAGCTAGTAAGGCTAACCTGTATACCACTGGCCCCACACATTCTATAATCTCATAAGGACTAATGAATCTAGGACTAAGCTTCCCTTTCAAGCCAAACTTGAGTACCTTTTTCCATAGTAATGCTTTTAGGAACACTTTCTGACCCACTTTATACTCTATATCCCTTATTTCCAAATCAAGATAAGATTTTTATCGATTCGTGGTAGCTTTCAATCTCTCTCTTATAACCTTGACTTCATCCTTTATATCCTTGAACAAGTCAATCCCTATAATCTTACTTTCTCCCACTTCACTCTAACAAAGAGGAGTCTTACACCTTTTGCTATACAATGCCTCGTAGGGTGCCATGCCTAAACTGGCTTTGATGACTGTTGTTATATATAAATTTAGTTAAAGACAAATATTGATCCTAGCTTCATTCAAACTCTATTGTATAGCTATATAACATTTCCTCCAGTACTTGTGTCATCCATTTAGATTGCTCATTTGTCTAAGAGTGAAAAGTTGTATTATAGGTCAGTCTAATGCCAAAAGCTTCTTACAATTTCTTCAAACTTGAAAGTGAATTAAGGATTTTTGTCTGAAATAATTGCTACTACCATACCATAAAGTCTCGTAATTTCATCAATGTATAATTGTGCTAGCTTCTTTAAGGAATAATCCATCCTTATAGGAATAAAATGTGTTAACTTAGTCAATCTGTCTACAATAACCCACACAGCATCACACTTGTTCCTAGTCAGTGGCAACCCTATCACAATCCAAGGTAACCTTTTCCCATTTCCATTCTAGTATTGCTATCAGATGTAATAATCTAAAAGGAACATAATCCTCAACTTTTACTTGCTGACATGTCAAATAGTTGGCTACATATTTAGCTACATTCCATTTCATCCTTAAAAATTTCAAGTCTAGGTAAATCTTTGTACTACCTAGATGTATGGAATAGAGAGCTTCATGTGCCTCTCCTAAAATCTATATCCTTAAGCCTTCTATATTAGGTACACACAACTTGCCATGATGATACAAATATCAATCTTTCGCCAGTTCAAATCCAGTGATCTTCCCCTCTTTGACTTCACTCATTACTTATGTTAGCTATCCATCTCATGTCTGTGCCTCTTTTATTTGCTACTTAAAATTAGGCTTGATCGGTAATTAAGCTAAAATGGCATCTCTTTTTGTGTACTCTAATCTAACGTTCATTACTCTTATTGTCACCATGAATTTCTTATTCAATGCATCTATAACTACATTAGCCTTTCTTAGGTGATAGCCTATTAGGCAATCAAAATCCTTGATCAATTTTAACCACTGCCATTGCCTTAAGTTCAACTCCTTCTTGGTTAAGACATATTTCAAACTCTTATGATAAGTGTAAATGTAGCACTTTTCACCGTACAGATAATGCCTCTAAATTTTTAGTGCAAAAATGATTGCAGTCAATTCCAAGATATGAGTAAGATAATTCCTCTCGTGTAGCTTCAGCATCCTAGAAGCATAAGCTACTACCTTATCCTCTTACATCAGTACACATACCAGTCTATTGTGTGAAGCATTACTGTAGATAACAAAATCCTTCCCCTATTCAAGTTAGATAAGGATATGAGCTTTTGTCAGCATTTTCTTCAGTTTATCAAAACTCTTCTAGCATTTTACACCCTATTCAAATGTTACATTCTTCCTTATTAACCTAGTTATAGGTGATGTAATCATAGAGAAACCTTTTATAAATCTTCTATAGTAGCCATATAATCCTAGGAAACTTCATATGTCAATAACATTCTTAGGAGGTTCCCATTTTAACACAACTTTATTCTTACTGGGATCTACTCCAATACCTTCTGCTGACATAATATGGCCTAGAAAAGCCACTTCATTTAGCCAAAATTCACACTTGCTAAGTTTAGCATACAATTGCTTCTCTTTTAATGTCTGTAACACTACTCTAAGGTGTTGTTCATGTTCCTCTATAATCTTAGAATACACTAGGATATCATCAATAAAAATCACCACAAATTGATCAAAATATGGTTGAAAAACTCTATTCATTAAACCTATAAAGGCTACTAGAGCATTAGTGAATCCAAATGGCATTACTAAGAACTCATAATTCCTATATCTGGTTTTGAATGTAGCCTTAGGTATATCAGCCTCCTTAATCCTAATTTGATGGTACCCTGACCTCAAGTCAATCATAGAAAAGACACCAGCACCTCTAAGCTCATAAAAAAGATCATCAATTATAGGCAAAGGATATTTATTCTTCATAGTTACCTTATTCAACTACTTGTAATCAATACATAATTGAAGTGATCCATATTTCTTCTTTACAAAATGTACAAGTGCTCCCCAAGGTGTAATACTAGGTCTAATAAAAACTTTGTCTAGCAATTCTTTCAATTACACCTTTAATTCCTTCAACTCTATAGGTGTCATTCTATTAGGACTAATGGATATAAGTAAATTATTAGGATATACCTCAATTTCAAAGTCAAGCTCCTACCATGGGGGTACTCTTAATAACTCTTCAAGGAATACATTAGAAAATTTAGACACAATTGGAATCTAATCAGTACTAGGTGTGGAGTTATTAGTGTCAATCACATAGGCTAAGTATGTATCAAAACCCTTAAGAATGAGTCATCTAGCTATAATAGTGAAGATGAATTTATTCAAGGAATTTCTCTCACTCACAACTATCACTTCATATCCCTCTACTATTCAAATGGTAAGCCTTTTATTTTCATAGTTAATAATAGCCCAATGTTTAGATAACTAGTCTATACCCAAGATAATGTCAAATTCATGAAAAGGAAGTTCAATGAAGTCTGCAGTGAATAGTTATTTTTGGATCACCAGTGGATAGTATCTATATACTTTATTCACTATCATAATCTGTTGAATTAGATTGCTTACTTGAATGTTTATTCCTATAGACTCTAGTTCTAAACCCCTATCTTATGCTTGTGTTGTGCAAATATATGAGTGAGTGGATATAAGACCGATTAACGGCAAAATTGGTGCATCAAATAAATAAAAAAGTACTAGCAATGACATTTGGAGCATGCCTCCTTATGAGCTCTAATGGCATATTGTCTAGTCAGAGCCTGTGCCTTAGATCTAACCCCTTAACTATAACTAGGCTAGTCACCTCTAGCCTATCTATACTCTTTATTCTATGGCACTATTGATGCCTAAGTTTGGGCAACTTTAGTCTACCTTTGAGGACAATCCCTTTTAAAATGACCTCTAGCCCCACAAATGCAACAATCTCCTACCCTTGCCTATATGCACTACCTCCAATGCCTTCTACTGCATGTCTCATAAGTTGGGGGTATATTTTTACTTAATAGTGTTGATATTGGTACACTAGAGGCTTTCCAGGAGGGTCTACATCTAGCTGTAGAAGCTTAACCTAACATCTATGGTTCTATCTACCTCTATGTCTGATGCCTTGATTATGACTGACTCTCCTTCTATCTCTTACTAAACACAAGTGCTTAACTAGCCTAACCTTGTGTGAAAGGTCTCTTCCTCTAGAAAAAGCCCTTTTTTTTTCTTACAATATCTTTTACATGTCATAAGCCATTGCTACCAAGAACTGGTAAGTCTACAACCTTTAGGTTGGCTATTTGCATATACAACTCCACATTAAGGCTCTTCAAGAACTTTAGCACATTTTTTGTTCAATAGGTATAAATTCCTCTACATATCGACTCAATCTTGCAAAATCTTTCTCATATTCTGACACAAATCTTCTTCCCTGCCTTAAGTCAAAGAACTTTTGTCTTTTCTTATCTTTGTAAGATTATAGGATATATCTCTTCTTAAACTCTTGCAAAAAGAATTCCCCGATTACATCTACTATTGTATTCCTCTTCTTTGTTGTATCCCACCAATAGAAATCTTTCTATTGTAAAAGAGAGGTAGAGCATTTCAAACTTTCCTCTTTGGTACATTCTAACTATTCCAGAATTCTAAGTGTTCTTTCCATCCAATACTCTACTATGGCTACATCATCTTCCCTGGTACCTAAAAAATCTACTGCTCTTATCTTTTTAACCCTCTCTAAATGTGTCTTCTATGGCACAACTAGAGATGGAGGAGGTACAAGAGCTGGTGCTAATATATGTCTCAACAAATCTACAATCTACTGTAAAAGTGCTGGAGATGCTTGAGCCTACTACTGTGGCTGAGACTATTACTATTCTATAGCATCACTAGGCTCTAGTGTAGCTACACTATCTGTTGCTCCACTTACATTGGTGGGAATATGGCATGCTACCTTTTCTCCTCATTCTTTTAGAGCTCTATCACTCATATTGGATTACTACATAAGAATAACAATCTATCAGCCTCATTGTAGTGTAGCTTTATCATAATATCAAGTCTTAGGCACTAGCACTCATGTAAAATACCTAGGAATACCTAAACCTAGGCTCTGATATCACTAACTGTAACACCCCTACCTCAATTCTAAAGAAATTCGATAAGAGGTGTAACTTCCTAATAGGTCACCCATCCTAAAATTTGTCTAACCCATATTCTTTAACACTTATCGACTTATTTATTTAATGGACATATCTTGCCTAAATCTTAGTCTAACCTTTAGACATTATCATTCAAGTTATATCTAACATAAAAATCCATTTTACAAACATTAATAGATTGTCTAAAAATTTAACCAGCATAATGGCTACCTAAGTGACATTTCCAAGATTAAACCTGTGAAAAACACATTTCTAATAGTAGTTCATTACACTTGTCACACTCTAAACCCTTATGGTCCTCCAATATCACAATCATAAATATCACAAGTATAACACAAGGCCTTAGGCCCATAATCATCAAAACTCATAAAATAAAAATCATTCAAAAAAAAAGGTATGTCTATACATCATTGGTTTAACTTATAATTATAGACATTTATAGACCTTAGCAACTTCTAAGCTAGCTAAACCCATAACCTATAGTTTTTACATAAATGCCCACTAAAAGTATCAGAAATACAAAATTATATACCTTTCAGTATCTTTGTTGCTACACTGGGCAAAACTCAAGGTTAGACTGCCATCTGCTGTTACTTGTACACCAGAACACTGATACACTGAGTATAACTTAGTCTTGAATTTGATATAACAAAAATATGCCAATACGAGCATACATACATATCACACATACCATGAGTGCAAATTACATCATACAATATCCTTGTTAAAAAGTAATATTATTTTATTCACCGATCTCATTATTATGTCAATCAATCTATCATTATTCACTATTTAATTTATTACACAAGCTTAACTGGTTAGACTATACTTACAAACACTAGATAAAAAGGGAAATAAATACTATGTAGTGCCCAAATTTTGGACCTCGATCTCTGCACCAACTAAATGTAGTGGCTCAGCTAGTGAACCTCAGTCATTGCACTAACCTATTACAATAGTAGGGACCTAGAACTCCCCAATACTAGAGGAATAAAATATCATCATATCATTAATCCATCATAGTGTAGTGGCCCAGCTTATAGACCTTAGTGGCTGCACCCACCTAGTCTAATATAGTTATACTAGATAGAGATAACAACATCATACTATGTAGTGGCTAAGCTAGTGAACCTTAGTCGCTACACTGACCTAATGTAGTGGGCAAATTATTAGGACCTCAGTAGCTGTACTTACCTATATGATCAAACTGATAAAGGCCCAGAGGACTAGTACCTCTAGTAGTTGTAAACACCTGGTTGATCGATCAACCCATCTAGTGGGTATCTAACTAATAGGCCTACTATTTGTTAATTATTTTTATTCCATTACTAACCATTTACTTAATTTATTTTTGGGTGATTGATACACAGTTATGAATTATTTTTCGCAGTCTATTTTTAGCCGAATAGTTATGGGTTACTTTTTATGCTAGACAATTATAGGTCCATTTTATGCTAAATAGATTTAACTTCTTTTATGCCCATTTCATGCCAATTCAACATGCCATATAAGGCCTCATAGAATCTCATGTCATGCAACTCAATAAGTTAGGCCTTACATTTGCATTAAAAACCAAGTACATTGCATGTCCACTTTTCATACCAATTTTAGGCTATATTAGATTACATTATAGGTCACTTTTTAGCAATTCTTTCAAGCCATTTCTATGCCAATTCTTACATTAAGTTATCATCCAATTTACACCACTTCCACTTATATTATACATTACTCATCCTCATTTTTATACACCTTCCATACCATATGCATGCCATACATCTCATGCTTAACATGATACGCCATACTCATACATCATGTACCGTGTCACACATACCTACCATACATGCCAACCTTGGCACACCTCTCGACCTTTACTTGCCCATGATCACACAAATTTACATTCACACATTTCATCACACATACAAATCATATATGATAATTCTACCGCACTCACACATGCATACATGCCATACCAAGCATGTTATGCCATGATGCATCATGTATATGTCTCGGTCATACCATGATCATGCATATACATGAATTTTCTCAATAATTTCATGCCACACACATCTATATCCACACCAAACATATCACATCCCTTCCTTTGCACCATGATCACATGCCATATCATCACATACGTGCTATATTACACATACACATGCCATAATTCCATGCTATACCTCTTAACCATTTTGGATATCATTAACCTAAGAATATTTTTCTCCCTAATTACACACACATAAGATCCTTTTTACATATAACTAACAACATACCATGATTAAATAATATTTTCCATACAATACATAGTAAAATTATAAGTTTCATAAATAATATCATGCAAATTCATATTCATACACATCTAGACATGGCTTTAGTGTATCAAATTCACATACCTATTTAATCTTTGAAGCCTTCCTCACACATTAAATGGCCTAATACTTTGATTTCTCACTAACTTGCTATATGCCTACATATGCCATTTCTAACTTAGAAAAATCATAAAAAAATCATACAAATCTCCAATTGAAAATCTAAAATTATGGTGATTCTTAGAATTAGGATGAGTACCCAAAACTAAAATAAAAAGCTATAAAAACCACTTATACCACAACTTGAATTTTTTAGGCCACCTTATATATATCTCGAACCTTGATGAATTTTTCAAACTTTCATGAATAGGAATGGAGACTAAAGACTTTAGGGATCATTTCGCACTTGATTATAATGATTTTTGGTTGAGGAATAGAGGTGAAATGGTGGTGGCCATGGCTAAAAATGGTGGAGGAAGGGTAAAGGTGGCGTCAGTAATGGGAGAAGGGAGGAAGAATGAAAAAATGTGGTGTAGGGTATGGTGGCAAGTGGAAGTCCATGTGGCCAAAAAGGAATATTTATAGTGGTGAGTAGGTGCCTTAAGTGGTGATATGAGGCACCTGAGCACCCCAAAAAATCTCAATTTTTACTGAAATTTTGGGAAATTTTCTAAGAATCACCTAGACCTCCAAAAATCATCGTGTCTATACTAAAAATCCTTGATTAGGCCTATTTACTAGCCTATAAAATTTCACGTCAAAACACTATCAGCCTATAAGTGAATTAATTCTACCAAAATTTGATAAATTCTAAAAAATTACTGAACCACCTCAAAAAATTAAAATTCCTTTACTAATGAAATTAGTGTAATTTTTTACCTTCATATTTTTAAGTCTATCCGAGCACATCTGGGGTTATTCCTAAGTCCATCTGAGGCTACGAGCCACTAGCTTATGGCCTAAAATGAATTATTTGTTCTCCTAAATTTTTAAATTAATTCAGTTTACCCATTTTTTGGCCTATCAAAGTTTCATGACTAGTATACCCTTTCTCGAGCCTCGTGAAGGTGTCTCAACTTCCTAAAAACACTTTTTAGGCCCCGGAGGTACTTTTCTAGTAACCTTTACTTACGAGCATTACTTTCTAGTCCTAATATGCTTACATATGAGTGCCAACTAATAATAATATTACATCACACTGTATAAACCAAAATATACCAAAAACACTTAAGAAAATCTACTTTGCACTACATTACTATTATGGAGGCTGACTATCTACCACTTATACATCAAAAAATATGATGCATTAAGCAAAAATGCTAGTGGTG
>CANXYI010911771.1:0-17443 GCA_948208565.1 Hura crepitans
ATGGTCCATATAAGACCATGGTTTTTAGTTTCTTGCCTTATTACCTGGGCCTATCTCTAGCTATCATCATAGGGCAAAAAAGTGAATGAGTATGTACTCACGGTGGCTTCAACCCCGTACCCCTATTAGAATCAGTGTTAAGAATAGGCCTAAGCTCTTTGTTACCGACACAAATAGGTCTTAATTTATGTTAATGGATTATAAGCCATATCTCTACTCCTCTAAGGTGATCTTATGTTAGTCCGTACGGACTTAAATCATAATGGTCCATATAAGACCATGGTTTTTAGTTTCTTGCCTTATTACCTGGGCCTATCTCTAGCTATCATCATAAGGCAAAAAAGTGAATGAGTATGTACTCACAGTGGCTTCGACCCCATACCCCTATTGGAATCAGTGTTAAGAATAGGCCTAAGCTCTCTGTTATTGACACAAATTTCCATTTTTTCTCCAATTCAGGTCACATTGTGAGCTTTTTAGATTAGGTCTAAGTCTAAATCCATAGGAAAGTTCTAAACTCAAAATCCAGGCATCTACAGGTGATAATGAAGTTATCATGATAAAAGAGTGTTCAAGGATTTAGGAGTTAACACTTCTAGTGTACCTATCAATTCATTATGACTTAAAGCCTTTTGATACTTATGTATAAGATATTAGGTTGGGTTATACATCATATCATTAAGCATAACCATAGAAGCATACATTGTTACATTGCATTATTATTATCATTTGCTTCACTATATATGTATAACCACAACATTTACATCATATACGTGTGGGAGATTAACAGGATATGCTTATATAAGTGATTAAAATGAGAAATGATTAAAGTAAATAAGTTAAAGGTTATATTGGAAAAGGACAGAATAAGATATAAAGGAAAGGTGGAATTCATAGATACACATGGAATTAGTTATATAGGTTTTAAGTTTTGTACAGAATTGTTATGAAGGTAATATATTTGAAAGATTAGCCATTAAGAACCTATAGTTCAGAGTGGCAACAAATATGTGTTATTCCTTTCATGAAAGATAAGATCATATGGATTATGGATGTGTTAGAAGAATAATATAACAAGGAAGATTTTAAAAGACTAAGCATATATGTATTAAGGACCCTAACAAAAATCCTAAGAGGGGAAGTGATGAAAGTATGAATAAAAGATGTAATGAATGATTATAAAAGAAAAGATTAAGTAATAGATGATGAGAGGGCTATTATAATCTGAGTAAGTGATAAAGAAGTTGTATATGACATGAGACTCTAACAAGCAAAGTAGGTGTATATGGTTACTGTGATAGTATGCTAAATTCTTTAGGAATTTAAAAGACAATTCTTTAAGAGAGGAAGAAATATAACACCTGAAAACCCCAGCATAGTGAATAGTGACACTTGAGGTCATGAATAGTGACTTTTAAGACATGATCAAGATTTTCTTACTGATCAAAAGCTAAGTTATAAGTAGGTTATGGGTAAATTTTGGTATAAAAATAAGGATATTTGGAAGTTTAACAAGTGATAATGAATAAGATTATGAGTAGTGAATCCTGAAGTCTTAAATGATGACTTCAAGTATGGGAACAAGGTTGCTAACCCTATTGATCAAGAGTTTATGAGTTAAACAATATATATTTTCCAATTTGGTGAAGAAATGAGAACATTTGAAAGGAAATTGAATAATTACGAGTATGTATATGATTAGCATCACTCGAGGGTGAATAGCACCTCTTTGAACCCAAATCATACTAATGTTATAAAATGGTAGCATTAATTATAAGACATTTTTAGGTAAAGTTTGGAGAGAAAATAAAGTCATTAAGGAGGTTAAAAATAGAAGTTAATTTTTTATGGCAATGTACTATAATTAGTGACACAATTAAAGTTAAGCTGTAAAATATTTTTGAATATACTCAAATAAACCTAGAAATACCACATCCTAAGGTTTAAAATATTCTAAGGAATATGATGGTATGGGTATTGAAATTTTTAAACATCAGGAAGTATTTTATAAAAATCAAGAAAGGATAAAAGTGATGTAATTAAACGAATTTTCTTTGTTTTTTAGCATGGATTTTTTTAGGCCTTTGGATTGTTATAAGTGATCTATTAGACCTCAAAATGTGATAATCGATTGATGAATTATAGAGAAATCATTTGAATTAGATTAAAATAGGAATTTTTTGGCCAAAATAAATTTGGACCCTTGAATTTTAAATGAATTAATCCTAGCCCTTGATCTAAGGGGTATATAAAGGCTATATAGGGCTTGGGGCAATAGAAAAATTTGCCCTCTTCTTCTTCATTCCTAGCCGAAACACTCTTCCCTTCTCCTCCGCCATTTCTTTCTCTTCCACCACTTAACCTAAGCCTTAAATCTCACTTTTAACTCTTATACTAACATCTCAACACCTTACTTACACCCTTAATTGCATAAGAACATAGTTAGATAGAAAGAATTTAACTTATAGAGATAGAGCTAAATAGTGACCATTTTGGGATGAGGTAAGTTCTTATAGGTTTTTATATTTTTCTAAGGTCTTATAGGTGCCCAAGAACATAATTCTAAAGTTGGTTTTGTATTGAAATGCTTACATAAATTTATGTGAATTTTTTTTATTTTTGTTACATATTATGTTTCTAGTGAAATTAGAGAATTTAAAGGATAATTACAAAGAGAAAGCTTAAAGTAGCTAAAATGGTATAATTGTAAACCAAATGGTATGTGTAATCAATTTAATATACAATGTGTGCATATAGATGTTGAGAAAAAGTGTGTATGTTATTTATGCAATATTGTGAAATTTGATGATAATGATGTTTGATAAATTGTAATTATGCTAATAGGTTGTACAAATATGAAATTATGTGTTTATAATGAGAGATTTATGACATAATATGCACATCTTAATATGGCCGATCGACTTTATACATGTGCCTTAATGTGTAAATGTTGAATATGCCATGTATGAGTGCATTTGATGCTATAATGCAATGGTTAATGTAATAGGTCCAATATAATGTGTGATATTAAGGTAAGTATTAAATAATGATTAGGTTGAGTAGATGTTATATTAGGGTAAAGAATGATCTCAACATTCTTAATTTATTGTGTATAAGGCTATGTTGTGAATAGTGTTAATAAGAGTAAAAATGATAATAATTAAATATTAATATTTTAGTTATATGGAATTGGTTATAAAAAAAAATAAAAAAAGTTACATAAAGAAATAAGTAACTAATTTATTAGTCGAATGATACATAAGAGTATGGCTTATAAATATGGCTTAAAGTATATTCTAAAGAGTGCATGATTTATGAAATGTTATATGATAAATGGTATGTGGAAGATGGATAAGAATAGGTTGTATAATGGAGTGGTCAAATGCTTAATATTGTAGAATAATATGGTTTTGACATTTTAAGACCATAAATGGTGGTAAATTAAGTTAAGTTAAACTAAGAAATTGGTTATATAACATATATATGTTTAGATATGGAAAGGTATGTAAGAGTTATGTGATAAGGTATAATGTGTGTGTATAACATAAATTCATAATATGTATATAGAGGAAAGCATAATATAAGGTAGGTTCTATCCTAAGAATATCATCATAAAAAAATGAGATGGATATTAGTATAATAATATAATATGATGCCTTAGAATTATGTTGATTATTTTAAATCCATTCAGCGATATATGTATATTGTGTAAGAAATGTTTCTTTAAACTATAGTATATATGATATGCTTATATTAAATGTTTGAAAGTAATTAATAACCCATAATGCATGTTAAGTAAAAATATGAGATGTTATGCATGCTTAAAGATGTATGTTATGATGATAATAATATGAATATGTTAGTTCAAATGAAATGGCTAAATATGCAATCAAGAGGTATAGGCTTTGTTATGAGTGTAGTTAGAGTAATAAAAATTTAAGAATGCCCAGTAGGTAATAAAGGTAAAAATGGGATTGGTACATAATTAGCCTCGAGTTGGTTGAATGGCATTTCTAGGCCTTTTTTATGTTTTATAGGTACAAGGCATGATGTTGTTGTTGATTATGAGGCACGTTGAGTTAAGTATTCTTATATAAGAAATGAAAAGATATTTTATAGTTAGAAATGTAAGATTAAAGGCATGAATGCATAATGTTGATGATGAATAGTAGTATGACAAAAAATACAAATTAATGTCCAAATGTTGTGATGATTTTGAAATGAGGAAATAAAAGTGATATGTCTAGGTGTAGACATTGGGTTTTTAGGGCTCCCTTGTTTGGATTGCCTAATAATGAAGAAAGGACAAAATTTCCAATAAATAGGAATGTTAACATTTGACTCGAAGATTTATTTATTAAAAATTTTAAGATCTTAATTAGCTTTTAAGCATAGACCTTTAATAAACCCAAAAAGCTTACATTGCAACTTGAATTTTAAGAAAAATAGGCTTTTGTGGTAAGTTGAGGGCTCGAGCTTATTGATGCCTAACACTAAGGTCATAAGGGGTATAGAGGCTAAAGACCCTCGTGGCATGGAGCATTTGAAAAAGGAAAAATGCTTTATAATTGAAAAAATTGCATTCTAGAAACTTTGGGCTGCTAGGGGCCAAACTATGTAATTTTGCCCTTGAAATAGCCATTTTGTGCTTTCCCAAAACGGTCATTTCAAAGGACAAAACGGTCGATTGAGGTTTTCTTAAAATGGCCATTTTACCTCTATAAAATGGCATCATTTTGCCAAAAAGGTAAAATTCGAGTAGGACTCCTCTTTAGGCAAATGGCCACTTGACCCATGCAAACGGCAATTTTCAATAAAAAAACCTATTTTCCCCTACCCCTAAATGGCCATTTTTTACCTCCATCCTTATGTATAAAAGGCAAACCCCATGTCAGTCCAAGAGGTTGACTTTTCTTGATAAGTGCACACATGAAAATGCAAAAAAAAAAAAACTTTCCAAGCACTGCTTTTTCTAATTTTAAAAGGTTTTTTCAAAATTATTTGTTTTTTTTCTCTCAGGTTGGTTGAAGATCATTAATAAAGGTTATTATACACATTGTGTCGACTAAATTTTCTTCTTCTTCTTTATTTTATTTTCACTCTTTTTCATCCATTTAATAGTTAAGTGGGTGACTTTATTTTATTCCTCTTATCCATTAACCAGTTAGATGTAATAACCTGTTACCTGTGTTTTATTAATGTTGTATTGTTTTATTTATTTAATTATTTGTTCCATTTTTTATTATTCTATTCATTTTTTTTATTCATACTAATATTGTATTTTGTTGTTGTGTGAGTTATTTGATATTTTGGGAGTTTAATTGATCTTTCTTTCTACCCTCTTATCGAACATCCAATGAAGTTAACACTTTGTTATTTTTCACCTTTTATTTTGTTATTATTTTATTATTTAGCTTCCATTCATTTACTTTATCTAACCCTCATTTTTTTAATTTTCTCCTTTCGTTTTAATTATTTTTTGGTTATATTGAATTTTAGGCAATTTCAATGTAATTTAATTTTTATTTAGTTAGAATATATTTTAGGTAATTGCCATGTAATTTATTTTATTTGCATTGTTTCCTTATATTTCCCATGAATATTGTAATAGGTAGGAAATGATTTTTACATGTAACTAAAATAACTGAAATTGTTTTATACCTAATCAATTGGTGTTTTCCTAAGAAAATAGGTTTTGATTTTTCCATTAAAAAAGTCACAAATAATAAAACTTGTTTCTTAAAAATTGCCATGCGAGAACCAAAGTTGTCAAAGAAAATTGATTACCCGATTTCATATATGATATTCTTTAATTTCATATATTTCCTTTGCTTCTGTAAATATGTATGTTTTGTTAATTCTTTATGTGATTGAATAGTTTATTTTAATTTTGAAACCTCTTTAAGAAAAGGATAAAATTTTAAATTTAATATGAAATTTCATAATAACTTAAGGTATAAATAAGAGTAAGTGTAAACACCCTACCTTTTGGGCTGATGATGATAACCCGAGACAAGCTCAAGCAACAAAGTCAACAACCTAGAACCTAGGTCCGTATGGACTACCTTGATACAAATCCACTTGGATTTGATACTATGAGGTTCACTAACCAACTAAGGCCTAACCTAACCCACGGCCCATGATCTACCCGAACTAACTAAAGCCCATGTCTACACAAACTATGTAAACTCAATGTAATACCTAGCCTAAGGCTAATGAACTGCCAAGCTAGACCTCAAGTCCAAGTTCACATGAACATTGTCACCCATAGTATGCACAGAATTTCCAATAAAAAGCTTCTAGAAGTGTGAACTTTCTATTCAAACTCTACTTCTTAATCCTATAATAACTCTGCCTCTTCTGAATGGGAGAGTCATCCCCTAAGCTTATAAATACCCTTTCTTGGGTATAAGGAGAACTAAGAATCATTAAGAATAACACCGAAATTCCAAGAGTCCAGGCATGGACTCTAAAGTAGGATTCACTTTATTAGACCTTAGCCCATATTGAAAAATAATTGTTCTTTCTAAAACCCTACCTTTGCATTGTTGCTTAAAGGTTATTTACAAGGTAAGATCTGAGGCCTCTATTTTTATTCATCTCTATTCATTCATGCTGCTTCTATAAATCGATGATCTCCCATGATTAATCATATGTGAGATGATTCTATGTAATCCTTACATTTATTATAGGAGTAGGTTATTGTTTTTATTTGTTTTAATCATATGTAATTACCTATTAAGAAGAAGCAACCGTTTTGTAATTGAGACTATAATCGCACAGACTTATCTTATTGCATGATAAGGTTTGCATGGACTTAATATATTGATATGTGTGTGATCTGACATTCATACAAACTATTATTTGATAACAATCTTTAATTTACTTTGTATACCATGTTTTAATGTATTCTATTTACCATGTTGACATGCTTATATGCTACTATCATATTGTATGACTATTTTGTTCCTTAATATGCATATTATTGATATTCTAGAATTAATGTATGATCCGCACAAACTCCCTTTCACAAGGATCATAATCCATATGGATACATATGTTTTTGCATGATTATTCTATTTTATGGTCTGCACAGGCTCCCTTTCATAAAGAGTGTAGTCTGCACAGATATATATTCTGAATTGTAGTTCTTATAAATATCAGTATGTGTCTTCATGTTCTCCTTTGCACGATTAATTCATCATTCTCCTAGTGATAATCATAATTTAGGTATGCATCATAATCATTCATATTTGTATCACACAAGTTGTTATCATTCTATTTGGTATTATTCTTAGGTCCTCATGGACCATTGCTTGCGTTACTAACCTTTCTCCTTGAGTTGTATAAGAATGACCTTTCTTACTGGATTAAAGGTCCAAATGGACTTATTACCCATGACACATCATAGTTCGCATGGACATAGATCGAGGGCCATATTTCTTATTTGTTTATTTAGTTTTGTACCTTCTATTTCTGTTGATTATTTTAGGTTGTAATGGGTAGATTAATAACTCATTTTACATGCAAAAATGCCTAACCTCACTTTAATGGTTTTTTACCAAATTAATTGATATTTTATTAATAAAATGATTTGGATTTTCCTTAATAAAAGTTACATGAAAATATATTTTAACAAAGGCCAATCTCCTAGAGATGAGAGTTGGAAAATTACCACCAATTCCTATGGAATTATGGGTAATTGTCAGGCCAAACAAGCAACTAATAAATAACCCAATTTCTGGATGTCTAATATACACTTATGCTTGTTGTATATTCTCAATATTGCAATTTATTCTCTCTAATTGAAAAGATGACATAAATGCTTTAATTAAAATGCTTGCCCACATGATATAGGATTAATAAACATTCAAATATAAAGAAAGGTACATTATTGGGGTATAAATAAGATCTGATTCCTAACCCTTTTTAGGTAAATGATCAGTGGTCCTGGTGTAAAGCCAAGTGGCAACTCCAAACACTAATCACATCATCCCTAATAAAATACAATAAATCTATAGTGGCAACTCCATTGGGGTCTGAGAATTGAATCCAAAAGTGCCCAAATAATATACCTTCTAATATTTTAATTTTTATCAATTTTATGCATTTTATTCCATATAAATTGTGTAACTTTTTACCTTGGATGGTGTTACAAACCATAAACCCATTTTTCATTCAATAATATGAGATTGCTAGCATATCCATCACTCACAAGCATTATACCTTTAGGTATATGAAATAGTGAACTAACCAGTCACTAATATCCTTGATTGGAAAGACCTGTTAAGAGGGACCCTCATTTATGGGAACCATAAAGCCTTTTTAGATTGGACTATAAACCCATATAGTTAAGCTTAATAACTTTTTCTATGTTGTATGACCCTAAGAGTTTGTGATTGAATCATGATTGCTATGTGGGCATATTACATTTAACCTTATTAAAGTGGGGCAAGCCCATTGTGCCTTCTATCTAAAATGGGCCCAACCTAATTTTACCTCAAACAAGACTTAAATGTTATAGGCTATTATTCTTGTATGAGCTCTAAATATGAAAGATCATTGGGCTTAATTAGATCCATAATTAAACCTATGCATCCCTCAATAATGCTTAGATAACCCCTAAGACCATATGTGTGGGAGTAATAAGGTTGAAAGGCTTATTGCTTGTGTTTTTTCCTTGTACATCATAACTTTAGCCCTTTTTATCCTTATGTATGTAACATTATATCTACTTTAAGGCATAAACTTTGTATCTTTCTTATTTTTATATACTGTATGTATCTCATAAACTCATGTATTGTAATCACACTTCATGTAGACTTATTTACACTTCATACTAGCATATGACACACTAACCATGCATCAAAGGTTGCCATCTTGTAAAAATTCATGTATCTTGAGATCTCATTCATGTATTAACTATCTGTACCATGAATCCACCATATGCATGCATTATATTTGTTCCCAAGACATCATTCATACATAAAACATACCTTACATATCTTGCATCATCTTAGACAATTCATGCATCATAACTAACCCTCTATTTTGTAGCCATTATTGATCCTTCTTCAACCTACTAAGGAAGAGCAATCATATTTAGAGGTGAAATAGTAACAAAAGCCATGCTAAATGAGATCCTTCAAGAAATGGAGAATAAGATGATGGTTGGCATGACAACTGCACTATTAAGTATGTATGCCCAGTAAGATAAAAGGCAACCTTCTAATAATGAAGGTAAGAAAGAGATGGCTAATGACTAGGTTTTCGATGAAGAAATACCACTTGTTAAAACCACCTATAATAAGGTTCCACCACCCAAATATAATGAGCAAAATCCTATCAAATAGCTAAATGAAAAACTAGAAACCATGAGTTATCTAGTGACCGAAGGCAAAGACATCAACTTAAAAGACATTAGCTTGAAGCATGATCATAACATGCCCCACAAATTTAAAATGCCAAATTTAAGCAAGTTTGATGGCACTTCTAATCTAAAGACTCATTTAAAGTACTATGTAATAGCTATGAGGTCGACCCATACATCGAAAGCATAAATGGTAAGCTTGTTTAGTATGTCTCTAACTAGGTAGGCCCTGGATTGGTACCACAGCTTAGAAAAGAAGGTTAAAGTGAATTGGGAAGATTTAGCCTATGCATTTAATAAGCAGTACTCAAATAATGCAATCGTCAAGTAACCCTCAAAGAATTGGAATTGGTACGCCAAAAACACAACAAATCCTTCTCTGATTACTTAGAACAATAGAGAGCTATGGTACTTAAAATGAAAAACATGCCCGATGATACTGACCAAATCAAGATGTTCATCAAGAATGCCAATAGCTATATGAATGCTAAGCTTTCCATTAAAGGCATTACGATAGGTGAAAAGCTCAAGGACATAGTTGTTGATCTTGAATTAGCACTTCAAAATAAAAGATTCAAAAATAATGGGGAACCTACCCATCAAAATAATAATTCAGGCCAAGTCAATATTGCCAATATGGTTAGCACTCACCATTTTTCTAAATTAGGCAAACCTTTATCTTGGTGCTTGAGTAAGCATATAAAAGAAGAAAAACTATAGCCATTAACACCCAAGTCATAGATTGATCCTCCTCCACCTAGTCATAGGTTCAATCTATATTATTCTTACCACCAAGTGACAGGCCATCTCATGGACATACGCACCACTTTCTATCATGCCATCCAAGATCTCATTAACACCAAACAGATACCTAGTCTAAAAGCTTGAAGCTTCCCTTCTCTATTTATTTTTAGTTTAGTTTAGTTATGAGCTTTTATATTCTTTTCAATAAGAAAATGAATTTATTTTTAGTCATTTTCATAAACAAATTTTGAATTTAACATAGAAAAGGGAAAATCTTGCAAAGTATATCAACTTCAACCTCCTCTTGAAAGATAGATCAATGATCATACACATCATTTGGCATCACTAGGAATTATGCATAACATTAGGCATATCTACCAATCATGCATAACATTGGCATCATAGAAATAACTCACATGCACTATACGTATATTTGCTAGACAAATGACTTTATCCAGGCATACTAATTAGCTTAATCATGCATCATTAATACATATATACATCCACCATGCAAGCCTTACCCACTTATACATTCATTCACCTAAGCATGGATAGGTATCATTCATTATGTAAACTTTAATGTCCTAGCATCACCTCACCTAAAGTAGGTATCACATTCATCCAATTAAACTTCACTCATTACACCTATATCATAATTAGGATATGCCATACATAACATCATAAATGCTTGAAACATGCATTATATCACATTAACCATATATCACGCTGACTATATGGATATCCTTCGCTTAGACTCTTTAAAGGAAAAGACTAACCCTTTTCTTCCTTCAACACTCTTCACCATAATGTAAGGCAACCAAACCCAAAAACAAAGGTGAAAGTCATTTAAGGACTAAAAGCATGATAAGCAAGGCAATGATAATACTAGAATGAAAGATAATAGTGTTCGTAAAAGAAAGGATTCGAGAAGTCCAATAATAAGGTGCTTTGAAAAAATTGATGAGCATGAATCTAACCATAAGGGTAAGTAATGACCAAACAATCAGGCCAAAAAAGATTTCCTATAAGTTTGCCCTTCTAAATAAGCCTTGTTCATGATGCTCAAGGAGTTGAAAGAAGAAAACCTCCTTCAACCTTTATTACTAGAGCATTAGTCCTCATTACTTCCACCTAACAATCATCATGACCTATATTGTGCTTACACCAAAAGATTAGCCACTTTACTAACAAATGTAGAGCCCTCCATCAAGCCATCCAAGACTTTATAGACTATGGTGTGATAACTTATCGTAAAGATCACCTATCACCATACCTCACTATCATCCCTCAATTCTCTAAAAAAGTAAGGTCCTTTTTTTTATCATCCAGTCTGCCACCTCATGGGCTAACTATTGACCAACTATAAGATCATGCCAATCATGAATATAAAAGGATCCAATAAAGATAGGATAGACTACCTTTTTGATCTTTTCTAGTTGTCTCTTACCTCTATGATGGAATAATTAAAGTTTAATAAAACATTGTTTGGCTTTTCATGAGCATCTTTGTTCACCTCCTTTATTGCATAGCATTGTACTCTTAAAAAATGAGTTGAGAAATTTAAAAAAATGTTCAAAAAATAAATAACTAAGGGAAATAACCATTATCAACTTAATCCACATGTGTCACAAACATGGCTCACCACTGCTACACATAATTTTAAAGCTCAAAACTTGATCTTTCTTTATAAGGCATGAGAAATATCCCTAAATGTGAAATGAGACATAAAAAAGAAAATAATAAGTTAAGGGTAATTAAACCCAAATGAATGTTTTCCTTTAATCTTGAAAGAGGTCCAAGCTCAATAGGCTCTAAAAATTAAAGCATCAAATTCATGTCTCCAAAAAGAATTATGTCTAATCATTTTTTTAAAGCCTAAAACCTCATGGGAACCATTTTTTTAGTTCTTGCTTACATAAAAATTCAAAGGTCAGAAGGCTCCAAATGACAAAACTCCAACAAAAGGGTTTATCTTAAACCTTAAATAATTGGGCATTCTCTTTTCAACTATGGATACCTTTATTCAAAAAGAAAAAAAATGAGTTTTCTAATTTAAACTTGGCCGATCAATCAAGAGAATGAGCCTAAGAAAAAGTTAGGGAATTTGAGAGAAAATATTTAATCAGAAAATCTTTAGACTGGCTAATAATAGGGATATTATCAATGTAGTACTCAGAAGGATCAAAATCAAAAAGATTCAAAACACTAGGAGACGTGAAGCTAGCACCCATAAAAAGCTTCTTACTAATCTAGACAACTCTATTAACCTTCCATAGCATAAGCTTCAAAACATATAACTTTAACTTCACAGTTTACAAAGGTGCATATCCAACCATTTCAAAAGGTGCAAGTCTAGATTCAATTAATTAGATCCCAAGCCTTAACCAAATATGAATAAGCTAAATTCAAAAATTAAAAAAAAAAAGAAAAAAAAGCTCACTAGGTTAAAAACTTGTAAAGACCAGCCTAGGCAAAAATTAGAGCATACCTCACTAAATTGAAAACTTGTAAAGGGCAGTCTAGGCAAAAATTAAAGGTCAAGAGAAAATATTTAGTTGAAAAATCTTTGAATCAACTTATAACAAAGGTACCATACTGTGCAATCATATACATTTGCCTGCTCTATCACTTGTTCATCATAATCATTCATTCTTTAACCATAGTGAATTGACATTTTGCCTAAACCTTGGCTTTACCACCATTAACCTTAACTCGACCTACTATTCTACAACTTCCCTAACCTTTTCATCACCTTAGCTTAACCTATTCCCTCATAAGCATCTCATTTCAACCTACTTCTCTATACCTTTTCTAGCTTTTTCATTTTCTAGCTTTTTCATCGCCATAATTTGACTTGTTTCTTTATTTGACATCTCATTCACATTATCTCAACCTAGCCTACCACTTTACACCTTCGCTTTTCTCAAACCCAAGTTTTTTCCTATGACGAGTCTGAGATAAGAGTAATCTCAACAACACATTTACTGTTTCATAGATTTGCTCACTCACATTTATTCATACATTCATCATAGGAAAAGATACCCATTTACATGTGCATACATTTACTTTTACCATTCACTCATCATAAGAAAATATGCATTCATCATTCACCTTACATCTACCTTCATCATACACATAAGAAAGATGCATTCATCATTCATACATTTGCTTTCACCATTCATCCATCATAAGAGATAATTCATGCATTCACTCATCTAAGAAAAGGTTATATCCATCATGCAACTACCTATACATGCATTCATTGTTTATTCGAACCTCCTGTTCAAAAATAAGAAAAACACATGCATCAGAAATGTATTCTTCAGTCAAAAACATACCTTGTTGCATTCCTCTATTTAGAAAAGATTAGGAACCAACATGCTTATCATTCATTCATTCATTCATTCACTCATTCACCACATTCATTCACTAGAGTCATCTCATTGACCATCTTAATGATTTCATGCTCATTCATCTAAGATAGGATAGAATGAATTCATCTATTAAAGAGAAAATTAAGTCACCACATTACTAGACACATTCATACATTAACACATGTATCAGTTCATTCACATACTCGTATTAAGTAGGCATCAATGCATCCAACATTAGTTACATACTTCAAGCACATAGCATATAAACACATGTATTATTGAAAAGAATCAAGTTTGCGTGCATCAATGAAAACATGTATTATCATTCATCATTTGGCATAAGTACATTATACAAACATCAATTGTATAGCTCATATAGCTTACGAACACAAAAGAAAGGTATTTTGCATATCATCTAGGAGTTACATTCACTCGTACATCATGGGAAAGATTTATTCATTTATCTAAAACACAAACTGACCTATGTAAGGCACTACATTCATATCAATCCATAATAATTCACATATGCAAATCTCTTAATGCACACTCACATACATCAACAGCATATGTCTATCACTTCTATGCATCGAAATACATTTAAGCCTTTAACTCATGCATCAGTCATGCACTTACATCACACACAACACATATACATATGATGTTGCACACATACTTACATGATATTAATGTTCATAACAAATATAGTTCGATCCATGCTATTAGACTATCTAGGCATGTCACTAAATTTAGTTCAATTAAATTTCAACTTATCCAACCTATCACTAATTACAGTTTAGTCTCTGCTATTAAACTATCTTAAGACTTATCACCAGATTTGGTTCAGTTAGCTTTTAGTTTTCTTCAATTTTAACATCTTAAAACTCCCTTGAAGGCAAGCAGGTACCTATATTTAGTGTAACTTATCTTCAACTGAAGGTAAGCAAGCATCTGTATTCAATATAGCTTACTTTTAAACTTTAACTATCTAGAAACTTTAGAAGCAAAGGCATGATTAGATCTAATTGAATTTTCACTTCACCTAATAACGAGCAAGCACCTATATTTGGTGTAGTTTATCTTTACAAGATTAAATCTTTTTTGAAAGGAAAATACAATTCAAGTTTAGCCAATTTTTTCTTTGATTTAGAGACAGGCATCCGTATTCGATGTAGCTTCATGCTAGATAAGTATAACTTTAGGTGAGTATCTTGAACCTAGGTATTTTGATATACACAATTACTCTGCATTTTCACAGCACACACCAAAATGGGGCCATTTATAGATGCCTTACCTTTTAGGCCTATGATGATAACTAGAGACAAACTCAAGCACCAAAGCCAACAACCTAAAACCCAAGTCCGTATGGATTACCTTAATACAAGTCCACCCGAACTTGATATTATGAGGTCTACACCAACCAACCAAGGCTTAACCTAACCCACGACTAATTATCTACTCAAACTAACCAAAGCCCATATCCGCATAGACTATGTTGACTTAGCCTAATACTAGGCCCAAGGCTTATGAACTACCAAGTTAGACCCAAAGTCTAAGTCCATACAGACTTGTTGATGAAAAGCTTTTAGAAGTGTGAACTTCCTATTCAAACTCTACTTCCTAATCCTACAATGACATTGCCTCTTCTGAATGGGAGAGTCATCCCTTAAACCTATAAATTCCCTCTCTTGGGTATAAGGAGAACTAACAATTAGTAAGAATAACATCAAAATTTTGAAAGTCCAAGCATGAACTCCAAAGCAAGATTCGTTCTACTAGACCTTAGCCCATATTGAAAAATAATTGTACTTTCTAAAACCCTACCTTTGCACTATTGCTTAAATCTTAGTTACAAGGTAAAATCTGAGGCCTTTATTTCTATTCATCTCTATTCTTTTATGTTGATTCTATAAACTGATGATCTCCTATGATTAATCATACGTTAGGTGATTCTATGTAATCCCCATATTGATTATAGGAGTAGGTTATTGTCTTGAATTGATTTAATCGTATGGAATTCCTTATTAAGATGATGTAAACATTCTATAATTGACATTATAATTACACAGACTTATCTTAATGCATGATAAGGTTTGCACAAACTTAATATATTGATATGTGTATGATCTGATGTTCGTGCAGACTATTATTTGATAATAGTCTTTCATTTACTTTGTATACCATGTTTTAATGTATTCTATTTACCATGTTAACATACTTGTATGTTGTTACCATATTGTATGACTATTCTATTCCTTAATATGCATATTATTGATATTCGAGAATTAATGTATGATCTACACAGACTCTCTTTCACAAGGATTATAATTTGCACGGATATATATGTTTTATGTATGATTACTTTATTTTAGGGTTTGTACAGACTCCCTTTCATGAGGAGTGTAGTTTGTATGGACATATATTCTGAATTCCAATTCTTATGAATATCAGTATGTGTCTTCATGTTTTCCTTTACATGATTAATTCACCATTCTCTTAGTTATAATCATAATTTAGGCATGCATTATGATCATTCATATTTTTATCACACAGGTTATTGTCATTTTGTTTTGTATTATTCTTAGGTCCATATAGACAATTGTTTGCATTACTAACCTTTCTCTTTGAATTGTATAAAAATTTCCTTTCTTACTAAATTAGAGGTCCGAACAAACATATTAGCCATGACACATTATAGTCCTCGCATTATAGCCCCACTAACTCCTCATCCATGCATTTCACTCATATATGCATCCATACAGGCATCAAGTTAACCCTCATTAATTCATATACACATTTTTTCATTAGCTACATTACACATATCATGTTGTATACATGCATTGCATCTTGAAGAACTTCATTGCATCACCTTTGTTTAATGCCTATGCACATATATCTAGGACATACTATAAAATCAACCACCATCCACAATACATCTACATATAATGGTTAATCATAAACATATATACCTACATCAATAGCATATACATCATTATCTTTTTGGTTAATCAAGCATGAATATGCATCACACTTATTCATTACTTTTATTGTAAATGTGTATAACATACATCATGTAGTATTATATACACACATATTGTAAGAAGTTATGTATTATAACACATACATCATTAAATGTATGTTACATCATGCACAATGTACATAAGAGAAAGTTCTCCTTGTTAACTAAGCATACACAGCACATGCTTAAACACATGTAGAAAATGCATTCATACATCATACTACTTGGATCATGTATCATAAACACATACGATAAGAATTATGTATCTTGCTAACTGTTTTTTTGTATGTCTTTTATATATCACTCTTTTCTCGAACTCACCAACTGATATACCACTACTTCTTTAACCAAAGGATCACCTCGCTTATATCCCTAACTATAGTTGATGATTAAGATACCCTTATGTCTCGAAAGGAATAAATCACTGTATTAGATCACTTTAAATAAGGAATGCTAACAATTACTTCAGTCATATTGGCTAGAAATGCTCTTGAGGCTACGATAGGAGATCAAGATGCTCCCCTCATGCCCAGAGAATTCTTTAAGGCTCTCATAGTTTTTAAGTAAGAAATACTACAAGTTGTCAATCGTGTCATAGCTGATGTAGTACTTGATGCCTATTGTCTTAAGAGCCATAAAATAAAGAAAAAGTATATGAGCAAGAAGAGGCTCCACCTTACTAATACTAGACCTAGCTTTACCAATACTCTAACAATCAACTACGAAGGTCACCTCAACTTAATTAGACACATGTTATGGCATTTTAAGAGATTGGTATTAGAAGAAAAGCTACAACCACTCCCATTTTAACCAACCAAAAGTTAAAATAAGCCAGGACATCTCTTTGATCTCTTTTGTGACTATCACCAACATATAAGACATCACAGAGATGGTTGTTGGACTCTACATGCTACTATTCAAGAACTCACCAAGGAAGAG
>CANXYI010911827.1:0-10297 GCA_948208565.1 Hura crepitans
TTTTTTTGTCAAGGTGCCAAAAAGGGAGTGCATAACTTTAAGTTTTATTTGGCATTTAGTAAGGCTAAATAGTGACTAAGAAAAGGAGTAACTAGTATAATTTGTAATAAAGCATAAAAATGAAATACCTTACATGTATAAATATATTTATAACCATAGAACATGAATAATAAGAAATTTGTGTTAAAGATAAACAATGGTCATAAAGAGCATACTTAAGAAGCATGATAAAGTGAAACTAAATAATAAAAGTGCAAGTATGGCTTTATGGCCAAAACTCCTAATGGGCATTAAGGCTTATAAGTTTTGATATTTTGAGCTTTAAATATGTATGTATATGTTATGAAATATGGCTATGTAGCTTGAATGAAGATGAAGATGAATTATGCCTATGTGAGCATGTATGGCAGAATGGCTTTGTAAGAGTGCATATGTATGATGATTCATAAATTGTGAATATTGAAATGTATACATGTTTTACTAATTATATTGATTACAAATATAATTATTATCATGAATAAATAAGGTTTATGACTAAAACATGTCCTAAACCCGAGATTAGCTCATAAGTGTTCTTTAACACAAGTTATGCCATATAATGAGAAATTTGATGAACATAAAGGCATAAAGTGTACAAAATGGACTTTATGATCTCAAATTAATTTATGCATGTATAGTACATGTTGAAATTCCTTGAATAAGATAAAAATGATGAACTATCATGCATATGGCACAAATATGGCATAATATATGTTAAAATGAGCATGATTTCTAAAAATGATGTTTTCAATGAAATTAAGTGGTTTTAGTCATTCGATGGCTAAAATAAGTAAGTTAGAAGCTATAAAAGCTTAGTTAATGATGTGAAACTAAACATAATGATTTTTTAGCCTATGAGATGTAACAATTTAGGAATGTATAGTTTGACCGATCAGCTAGGGGATATAGCAGCTGCTAGGGCACTCCCATGTTTATATTATGATCTGAAGGTTCACTTTTAGTCTTACCTATAGATTTGTGCTAAGATCATTGGTTCTGTATGAGTGCAGCCATCGTAAAGTCCTATAAAGGCCACTAGATAAGCACATGTGAGTGTAGCTGTATAAGTTTGGGTAGGCACTAAACATTTTTATTTATGCTAGTACAGTAGCTGTAAGGTCCAAAATATGGGCCGCTGCACAAGTTATGATCTTGTTGTCCATAGGTTTGGGGTTATCCCTATGGAATTAAGTTAAGATAATAAGGCAAACATGGAAATCAACTTTTAATGTATATCATGATGTTAATATCATAGATAAGTGCATGTATGGATTGAAAATAGCTCAATTTGATGATTTATTGACTTTATTCATTTGTTTGCCATATATGAGTGTTATGTATATTATTATGCATGATGTATGACAATTGGTGAATAATATGGCATATCACCATTTGCATGAATATTATGTATTATGTAAATTAGTTATGCATGTAAATGAATGGCATATACTTATAGTATTTTAAAATGCATAATTAGCACATGTTATTTCAATTACACCACCAAGCATTCGCTTAGTGCATGATATATCTTGAGTTTGTGTTATGTGTTGTTAGAGTGATCAGAGGATCACATGGAGTTATGAAGGTGCATGAAATGATTATAGAAGTGTATTTTTCATAGGCAAGTTACTATTTAAATTTTGGGATAGTGCCTAGTACAGACATTATGCTGCTAGAATTTTGGCACGAAGATTCCCAGTTTTTGAATATGTAACACTCTTTGAAAAGTTTTTGTAAATTCATATTTTCACACGTAATATTTTATTAAGAATATTTTATAACAAGTAATGAAATAAGTGAGTTTGGATATTTTGATATATATGCACACCTTAGTCAGGCTCGGTGACCGTCCGATAGTCGAATTGCGTAAGGGGTGTCACACCAAAAATGCCTTACAACTAATGTCACCTTTTTATAACATTAGTACAAGCTAAATTTTGAGAGAAACTATTCATCCTCGAGAGATACTTTTCCACGTATACACTTGTTATCATTTGATTTCCATTTGAATATTCTCATTTCATCACTAAACTATATTCATAGACTATTTACCATATAAACTCTTAATTAGTAGGGTTAAAAGCCCTATTCTCATACATAATGTCACTTTTCATGACTTTAAAATTCACTATTCACAGTCTTATTCATTTCAATTGGTTAAACTTTCGAACCTCTTTATTTACATGCCAAATTATACCAATAACATACTTATAACCTTATCATTTGATCAGTAAAATTTTGTTAATTATGTCCCGAAAGTCATTATTCATGACCTTTGCTGTCACTATTCATAAATGTTAAAATTTTCAAACATTATAAGTGAAGTACTTAGAAATATGGATTCGGTAATTCAACAAAAGGAATTAGAAAATATATAGCCACCATGACACTTATTAAAAAATAATTCTAGAGTTGGAAGAATGACAAGAAGTGGAGATGCTATAGTTCTAATGAAGTGGACCAAAAAGGAAATAAAGAGCTAGAATGTTATCACAAAGGAATAGAAAAAGAAGATAATTGTAGTGAAAATATAATTTTAGGAACACAATCAAAACAAGCATATAAACTTAGAAAAAGGGTTTTAGAAGAAGATATTGAAGAATCTTTAAAGTTAATTAAGTAAAGTGAATATAAGGTGATTGAACAACTTAATCAAACATCGACTCAAATTTCACTACTTGCCTTAATCATGGCATTAAAGCCTCATCGAGCTGTATTATTGAGAATATTAGATCAAGCATACATGCATCATGAAATTTTTGTATAAAATATCAATAATATCATCGGTTCTGTAATGTTTACTAATTATATCACCTTTATAGATGATAAGATACCTTTTGAAGGAAAAAGGCATGCCAGATCTTTACACATCTCTATAATGTGTAAAAATTATTCAATTGCAAAAGTGTTGGTTGATAATAGCTTTTCTTTGAATTTAATTCCTAAATTAACTCTGAGAAAAATCACTTTTGATGAGTCATTTGTAAAACCAAGTTCCATGATTGTTAAAGCATTTGATGGCACTAGAAGAAATGTTATTGATGAAATTGAATTGCCCATTCAAATAGGCCTAACTTTGTTTAATATCCCTTTTCAAGTAATGGATATTAATCCAGCTTATAGCATGCTATTAGGATGACCTTAGATTTATAGTGCTAGAGCAGTCTCATCTTTCTTACATTAGAAATTAAAGTTTGTCATTGAATAAAGTTTGATAGAAGTTTATATAGAGGAATAAATTATTATATCTAAACCTATTAGAGATTTTTGGTATGTTCAACAAATAAGGAGGCAATTGAAAGTTGTTTTCAAACTTTCAAAATAGTAAATGTGACTTATGTACCATTTGTGGAAGACCTAGCAAAATCACATTTTTCTAAAGCCTCACAAATGATTGTAAAGATAATGCTTAAACAAAGATACCAAGTAGGAATAGGCTTAAGAGGAAATAAGTGGGGAATAAGTAGCAACAATTGAGTAGGTCTAGGATATCGCTTGACTTGTTATTACAAAATGAGAATCAAAACTAAAAAATAGAAGAAAAGATTAGCAAACATTCATAAATGGGAAGTGGATACCCATTGAATAGAAAATCCCACATTTAAAATAATAATTTAAGAGTGATGGATGGTTCATACATGAATTGAATGAGACTATAGAAGGATGCAATATGTCAAGAAAGGAAATGGCTATGATAAATTTAAAGGATAAAAAAAAGCATCATAAGATTACATATATCTTTGCAAATTAACTCAATAATTAGGTAATTAGAAGATTTTGGGATATCCCTCCCTATCTAATTAATGTCCTTACGAACCAATGATCTTTATAATAAGACTATTTTATATATAGCCATGGCCTAAGTACCATTATAATTTATATGTAATGCCGAAACACTTTTAGCTATGCAAAGGGTAAAGGTCTAGTATGTTGGGCTTTTTATCTTTCCATAATACATTTATAATAGGTGGCAAATATCATGCTAGTTCTTAAAAAAGATAGAAAGGTAAGAATATGCATCAATTATAGAGATTTAAATAGAGCAAGCAAAAAAGATGATTTCCCATTACCACATATAGATGTGTTAGTATATAGTGCAATAGGACACCACAAGTTTTTTTTTTATTATGGTTAGATTTTCATGGTATAATCAAACTAAATTATTTTGTAATAACAAAGGAAAAACATGTTTCATTACCCTATAAGGAACTTTTTGTTACAAGGTCATCCCATTTGGAATAAAGAATACATGAGCTACTTATCAAAGAGTAATGGTAACCTTATTCCATGACCTAATACTTAAAGAAGTGAAAGTGTAACACCTACTCCTTAGACACTATTGATTATCTAAGAGAGAGTATTACAAGTAAGCTTATACTTAAACCCAATGATGATGATCCCTTTTGGAGGTTTGAATCGATAGTTTAAGACTAAATTTTGACAACGTAACAACTATCTAGATGCCCTATCAAAAATTTTTCCTATAGAGAAACACTTTTATAAGCATTAAAATAATTAAAATCAATCCTCCACTCATTGCTTAAACTATAATAACATCAAGTTACTGCATTAACATTACAACATCACATTTGTAAGTCCATCATCCCTTGAGAAAAAATCAAGGACATAACTAAATACTTTTCCTTAATGGAAGATAAAATTCAAGGCTTACCCCATCTTGTTCTAGTGTATGTCAACCTACTATCATACATCCATCTTAGTTGAACTCCTCTACCTCTATGTATCTCAACTCATATGACTTCTACGATACATTAACTCTTATGAACTAAAACACATTCAAGCACTCTACTTACTCACATCTTAAGTTACAATATTTATATATACATCCCTAACTAAATATAGTCTATACAAGTCATTTCAAAAACACTGGATATTTTAAATAAAGAAGAAACTATATATACAATAGATTTTGACAAACTGGGATCTTGATGCTTATTTTGGTGCTTCTAGTTGACTGATGTTTTAATTAAAGTCTTCATATCTCTGTAACCTATACAAAGCAAAACCAATGCACTAAACAAAATACATGCAATGGTGCTCCATTAGATCTAGGTCTCACATTTAATAACTCAATTAAAAGCTAGGTTAATTTACATAAAAAAAGAAAGAAAGGTGTGCTGTTGATGCAACTTACTATATGTATGTGAACTAAAATTTAAACTAGTATATGGATCTTATCATATTCCATATGTAACTTAGTTTCATATGTATTGCTAGCATGACATACATATGGGATAACTGAGCATGTTTAATTTGCTAAGCCTATAAATGGAAACATGTAATTATGATATGACACAAGTGAAATGCATACAAGAAATATTGCAACTATATTTTAAATTTACTTATGACCTGCATTACTGATTGGATACTAGTTTATTTACTATTACAATCCAATTTATAAGTGATATTAGTTATTTATATTATACTCATGATAGTCTATTAAAGTATTTATATGTATTTTAAGATAAACTTATTGATTTTCATGAATAATCTAATTTGTGAGAGCTATCTAGAGCCATGGGTAACACATTTCTAAGATAACCCTGAGCTAGGGTAAACGAGGTTCATAAAACTATAATCTAATAGATAGTGGTGAGGAGGGTTTTCCCATTATCTTGCCACCACTATAAGCTAATAAATATAAGTGGCCTCAGCCACTAACCCTATAAATAACTCATGTGGCATTGATATCGAGCTATAAGATATTATAAATCTATATAATAATCCCTCTTTGGCATGCTAAAGCTACCCTAACCTATATTCTAAAGAGTTTACCCCAAGCTCTAGGTCATGAATTTTACATTGCTTAAATTTAAGTGTACTAGTGTTTTTGACCCTATTATATTATAAGGTTACAATTTGCCTAATTTACTACATTTTAGTTCAATACTACCTTTGTAACTAATAGCTTTGCTATGCTTAGAGAACCATTTGTTCTTTACTAAGGTGATCTCACTATTCATAATGTTATACTCATTCTTTCTATTCATGAAATTCTATAGTCTTTCCTATGCCTATTTGAAATGGTTTGTATAACAACCTTTTGACTATTTTTAAGTGGCTAAAACTAATCTTTAATGTTTATATAGACTGGATTGATTGAGAAAATTAAACTACTATATGTGATTATACAAAAATCATAGTCATTAATGCCACTATTAAACTATTTATTCTATCACTTTTATATAGTTTCTTATTTGGGATGTTCACTTATCTTATGAAGCTAACTCTTCTTTCTTGTAACTAAGTTTTTGAGACACTTTCTTAGTTCACTTTGTGTATGTGCCCTATTAATTGATAATTAACTAATAAGTGCATTATCTATAATCACATGAGGTGTTTTTAAAATCCATGTAATAGATAAAATATTGGTTTTATGATTTAATTGCTCACATACTTAATGAATACACCATGAAATAAACATAAGTATACAAGCTAAATAGTCAATTGATTGAGTTTATCATTATAAAAACAACTTACTAACTATAAGTAGATGACTAAAGTTTGATTTTTGTCTATGAAACTAAGACATAACATAGTGCATATGTTATAAGAATATACATATTAGTGCTTAATCACTTCATTAGGCCCTTACCCAACACTTCCCATACAACTACACATGTCTTGTAGCAATGTTAACAAATTAACATAAAGTGACCAACTTCTTAAGATGTATGGGTCCCACTTGTCTAGTGCCTTTATGTTGCTAATTCCATTGAATAATATAATATGCATTTATATTGTAAGTATAAAGAACTAAGGCATTATAGGAAAGAGTTAAAACATTATGATACATTAATCTCATGTTTAATGTAATGTGCAACCATGCATAAGTGGTAACTATATGGGTATGATCAGTTTATCTTAACTACTGTACGTTATCTGGTTCTACAACTCATGATTGACATTAAGGCCACTTTAATTTTAGTTAACTTAGGTTCATAACCTTGTTAGAAACACACTCAATATGTTAGTTTAGTTATGTTGTTAATTTGTTTTTACTTATTGGTTCATGCTTCTTTGCAACTCTATTTTCACATAACCACTTTAATTATATTATAATGTGCATGAGTTGTATTTGATAGAGTATCTCTAAATCTTAGAAAAATCTAATCCCATTTCTTCATAATGAATTTTTGATATAATTCTTACTTCCTATTACTCCCTACTAATATTCTTCTACTAATGAATTATCAGCTAGTAGCTAATTTGCCTGATGTTTATCTTGACTTAATTAATGTACTTATGTTGCTATAGTATAAGTAACTTTTATATTGTAACTGATGCTCTTGTGACATAAGGCATATCCCTATGTGGCTAACTAAATGCATTATTTCAGGTAGGAGACATAGAGCATACACATAGCTAATATTCTACTTCAAATTTTTTATAGTTGTGCACATAAAACATAACTAATTTAGAAGTTATTATTCCTTTTTAGACTACTCTCTATTAAATAGCTTGTAACATTAATTTTGATATGAGTGATTTAGAGATAAAAGGGTACATACTCTAACTGTCTTGACTTTGTCTTGCCTCATCTAATTCCTTTGCTTAATCCCTCTTCTTGTTTTAGATTTATTGCCTTTATGCCTTCAGTTTCTATAAAACAAAATTTAACTATAAGGTTCTCACATTCATAATTACTATCATTTAAAGAAATCTACAGAGATCAATCTTATTTGAATTTTGATTCCTATGGCTGAGATTATGAGTAGGATAGCAATTACAACAACTTCAGCTAACTTTCATCCTCTTCTTTTTCTCCTATTTCTATCTTACTATATTCTACAGTAGTTTTACACATAATAGAGTCTACTCTCACCCTTAAAGGCTATGGTTGAAGCAAAGTCCCATTATTCCTCCTTCTGTAGCCACTATGCATGTAACAACAACTACTGTTCACTTCCCTTAGTCAAAATAGCTGCACCACTATGATGTTTTTTCTCTAATTCTGCATTACCCTCATGGTTGCTATAATTTTTTATAGAAATTATGATGATAGCAACCTTTGATGTTATATCTGTAAACTGCCTAATTTTGTTCTCCTACTATTTTGGTTATTACCCAATTATAGCAGCAGTAAGCACCATATACCTACTATCCCCATCTATTAGGCCATTAGCTACTAGGTTAGGCTTCTAGATTACAATAGTGGTGTTATCAAGCTATAATGGTCATTACATTACCTGTTGTCCCTACCCTAAGCCCTCATTACCATTGTAGCACTCTCTACCTAGTCTGTACATTGAACCTGAGTAGAGAGTGCCACCGCATACTAATATCTGATTCTATTACCCATAAACTCGATTTAATTTAAAAATTTTTGTTATTATGTTAAATAAACAAATTTCTTAACTTATGGACTTGTAAAATCATTAAAAATCATTTGGCATACTTTGCAAGGCAACTAATGGGATTATCGTGTCGAAAATCTGGTAGCATAATGATTGTACTAGGACACTTTCCAAAATAGTAAATATGTTAAAAACACTTCTATAAAAGCATACATTACATCTCAACATCAATTAGGTGCTTCTGAGCCTCTAAACTTCATCAGAAAGCACAGAGCCTCAGGCTTTACTCAAATAGCATTCTCACATACAACATCATAAATTATCACACAATCCATGCAAGAGAATAAAGCTTTTACAATATTACAGCTTTAATTACAAAAACAACCAAAGTTACATATTAGACCCAATCCCTCCAAAATCACAAGAGCACACTACCAATATTACATTTACATCATTGCACTATTACAAAATGATTAAAAATACCCATATAAGGACTATCTTTAAAAGTCTCATGTGGTACAGAAGCTTTGGTTCTAATATACTGCTTATTACCTATGCATCACAAATAGGCAATGTATTAAGCTTTTGCTTAGTGGTGTAATAACTTTAACTAGGTATAGCAATTTAAGAATACATTTATGCAATATGTGTCAAGTGAGCCATTTCAATACCATACATATGCACACATTACAAAAATAATAAAATTATGCCAATTTAGCACTTATTTGCCTTTAATAACTGGAAACTACATTATATCCATAATCATAGCTGCATTGTTATTAACATACTTAAAACCAACCATTATGTATGAGATATTCATATATTGATTATAAATATACATGTGCTTCATTTTACATGGTAATGGGCATACAAACATGCATTATGATCCATTACCATACAAATGCACCATTTCTCACATATTCGGGTTCTAAGACCCTATATGCATCAACCCATTAAAATTACAAATATAAAACTCTTCATACATTATATACATCATATAAATGGGTTTAACTTGACATTATACCAAAAACATCCATGTCGCGCATAATGCATCATTGAAAATGCAATTAACATTATTTTACGCTTAATCAAGCAAAAACTACATTTATCCTTTTTAATATAATTATTTGTTTAATTCATGCCCATACTAAAGAGATAACTATCCAAGGCTAGATAGTGGATAATGGGCTACCCAAAGGTGCTTAAATAGTGTACTTGAAGGCACTGGTATCCTTAGACACAAAATGCATAAACTTAAAGGCTCACATATATGTAATGCTAAATAGTGGCCTAAAACCCTTATGCCTATCAACACAAATACTCATCATGACCTAAAGGCTTACTACACGAAGGTAAACATTGCAACTGCTAATCCTAGTTGACCAATCAACCTATCCATACTAGGTTGCTGGTCAATTATCTCATTTTTAGCAATTTTAACGTATAACATATTTTATGTCATGTCATCTCATGCATAAATGCATCCCAATAGCCATTTTGCATCTCGACAAGGCCTAAACAATCTTGCTAAGCAACATGTTTTCACTAAAATAGAGCATAGCCAAATTAGGCTTACACAAGCTAAAACACACAGTGTAGCTGTAATGCCCCTGTCACCCCCTTGCAGATATTGTCCGCTTTGGGCCATTACCCTTCATGGTTTTGTTCTTAAGCAAAGGGAAGGACTTCCCAAGTGGTCACCCATCTTGGTATTGCTCTAGTCCAAACACGTTTAACCTCGGAGTTCCGATGGAATCCGAACCACCCCTTTACCCAAAAAGCGTGTGCAAGGGAATGCATCTTTACCATCTTCCCTCCATTCCGATATGGGATAGGTCCCCTATCTGCCTAAGCGTGGTCCTTATCTCCGATAATGAAAGTTTATACCCTAAAAGTAATTATTGGTTCTGCTAAAAATTTTAATTCTTTCATTTTGACAC